>ML675649.1:1123146-1212261 GCA_007922155.1 Mesoclemmys tuberculata | reverse complement strand
TGTAATTCAGGCCCAGCTCTAACCTTTATGAGCCTGATCTGTTTTTGGTATGAACACCAATCACAGAAAGCTGGGTTACCAATAATTACATATTCAGGAAACTTTGTCTAGTCCTCTGTAATGCCATAAACAGCAATAATTCTCAGGCACTCTCTTTCACTCTCTCTAAGGAATGTTGTTATCTGAAAAAGTGCAAATGCAGTGAAATTGCCCAATTCAGTAGTTTGGTAATTGTCAAAAAGAAGAACTTGTTTTCTTTGGATTGCAACACAAAATTGCATAACGTGACTTGCAGCATATTCGGCTCTGCAGGGTTTCAGGCAGAGGCTTTGTAGCAACTTAAAGTTCAGGCTGTAAAAAGAAAAATAATGCTGAGACTTATGGACAGTTGGGGGGATAATATCTGTAAGAAACATACAACAATAAATATCAAAATCAGAGTGTGGTTGCACACTAATTTGCTGTGCCATTATTATTTTAGTGGCTGTTCTCAGAACAGCAAACACAGAAACCACAGAACCTCGAATACAAGCATTGTCGTAGAAAAGAAGCAAAGGCAATTTGCATAGGACTGCACAGGAGATTGAATGCTGATGTCTTTATGATCTTGTTTGAAAGGAATTTTGCTGGAGTACAGGTGTCAAGATTTGGTTCACAGTAAAGCTACTTTTGCCAAGTTGTGTATATCTGCGTAGAGACAGTTGTGTCTAGCTCAGTGTGCCTATGTGAGGTGGCCTGGAACACATTTCCTTGTTTCTGAGTCTCATTTCCAGTTGCAGTGGCTCATGTTCTGAAAAATACTCTCCTTTTCTCAAGGGGCCTTAACTGATGTCTTCAGGATTGTGGCGCATGTAGTAAAAGCTGACCTGTGTCCCTGTGAAGGGGATCACTTGCTGCAGGTGCCACTCAGTGGTTGTGCAGGTTCTCTTTTTTTTTTTTTTTTCCTGGCACCCCCCTGTTGACAGCCACTCTGGTCCTGTAGTGATCTGCCCCTTCCACGACTTAGCCCTTCGGCCAGGTCATGTGTCTTGAGTCTGCCCCTTTCGGGGCATATAAAAAGTCTTGCAACAGGGGAGCCTTCTGGGTTTGGCAAGGAGCCTCCAAATCTGCCCCCCTGGGTGAGGTCTCAGGATCTTGACCTTTCTGTTCTCGGTGCCTTCTTTGCGCTGAACTCACCATATCAGGGGTTGACTTCCCCCTTTGACTCCTCCTAGTCATTGGTAGGGGAACCCGGGCCCACACTCTGCACCGGGTTACGATCCAGGGCCCAGTGTAAGTTCTGCACCACCACTCATGCTATGTGGCTGCATCCCTAGATCACTTCCTACAGACCCCTCTTTCCAGTGGGCATCAAATACCGGGCCTCCAAGATAAAGCATCAGATTGTCTAAGACTCCCAAGTCTCTTCCCTTAGAGCTTCCTGCCAGGTGCTGGAGCTCTCTCAGGCACTCAGCAGCCACCCACTGACATCACTGCTCCCTTCAGCTCCACGCTCTGTGCCCTCCTGAGCGGGGCTGCTCGCCTTCGGAGCGCCTCCTCCAAGCCATGGTGCTTTGCAGGTATGATAGGCGGGCTGCCTGGGCCCCGAGCCGCTTGCTTAATCCTGGGGCGGTGCTGGGACGCCCTCTCTCACCCCCCTTTGATCCTGGCTCATTAGATGAGCACGCGGGGGGGAATTCAGCACCAGGGGAGCAGAACGAGATCGTGACTGTTTCCTCAAGGAGCAGGTTGTCAGGCTGGCGAGTCCTGATTGTTACTTGCTGCAGCTGGAGGGAAGGCTGGTCTGGTGGGCGAGAGAAGTGGTTGGGACTCAGGAGACCTGCATCCAGTTCCTGACTCTGCCACAGATGCATTGTGTGACCTTGGGAAAGTCACCTTTTCTCTGGTCTTGATCCTCTGCCCACTGAAGTCAGGGGTCAGGCTTGAAAGCCGCCCTGAATAAGTACCCGAGCCTCAGTTCCCAATGTGTAAAATGGGAATGGTAACGCTGACTGTGATGGGGCTGAGTGGGTTAATGGGGTCTGTGATCAATAATGTTAATTGCCTGCACCTGGAGGGAGAGCCCTGCTCAATTGATCACGAAGCTCACCTGGCAGGGCAGGTTGGTTAGCGTGGGGAGAGGGAAAGTGTTGCAGAAGGGAGCTGAGTACTAAACTAGGCTTTAGATGTGGGCCAGCTGCCATGGCCATCCTGGCTGAGTCCTTATCAGGACTTCAGGCAATTCCCAATGGACATGAACATTACTGCTAGCAGGCAAATGGAGAGCAGCGTGGCACTGGCCTAGAGCCCAGTGCACACAGGGGGCGCAGGCGAAGAGCTGGCAGACGAACGGGCAGAAAGTGCTATTCGTCGCGGGCAGGGTGATCCCCTCTAGCAAACTGGACTTTAAACACTGATAAAAAATGAGCTAAGGAAGGAATGGGAAGACAGTGGACACGCAATTGCGAGAAGCACGCCCAAGGGTTAACGTAGCTATATCCCATGGCTCTGAGAGGAAGAGCGAAGTGGCTCTCTTTGGAATTCTAACAGTGCACTGTGGATTAAGCAGTAATTTATTTCTAATTAACAAGCATAAAGATGGATTATGCATAGTTTGTAAAGTCTGGGAAATTATAGATCATCTCCTCTGGGATTGTAAAGACTGCACCAGTGAGAGGAGGTGTTTAGAAAACACAGAGGCCTTAAAGTAACAATTTTCCTTGCAGCATCTATCAAGAATACAAGGAAAATGGGGCTCCATAAGAAAAGGGCTTCTGCAGTTCTTCAAGACTAATGGGAGAGGTGCAAGGCTCTAAGTCATGAACAGAGTACGAAGTATCGGCATGACGGTCCTAGGCTCAGGAAGCAATTCTGCTATGCCACAAAACCTAAGACGAGGGGAGCTGCAGAGAGAGGCTGCAGTCATAGTCTGGGGGCAGAGAGGTGGTGAGGCAGAAACACGGGGCAGAATAAGCCCGGGGATCGATCCCAGCCCTGAAAGGACGTCAGCCCAGAGAAGTAGCCCAGGGAAACCGCAGCAAGGGTAGGACAGTGCAAACCTAGGTCGCCAGTTGTGGGGTCCCTGGCCTGGAACCCACTGTAGAAGGGAGGGCCTGGATTCCCCTACTTGCCCCTGGCAAAGTGGAATGAGTCCGAAGTCAAGGGCCCGAGACCTGGCACAAGGCCTTGGAGTTATTGTTGGGTTTTTGTTTGGGGAACATTGAAAAGAGCAGGCATTAATACTGAGACCTGCCTGCAGGGCTGAGTTACAGAAGTGAGACTGCTGCAGCCAAGGAGTGGCTGTCAGAAAGGGTGCCAGAGTGATAGACAGCTGCTGCACCACGCCTAGCCATGAGGAGGTTCTCCTGCAGAGAGTGAACCCCACTACACTGACCAGTATAATGAGGGGGGTGAATTAATTGGTGCTTGTGACATGCTCAGTGGCTGTGATGATGTGGGGGCTGTATAAACACTCGGAGGGACAGAGTGCTCCCTTCAGTAAATGGCTACGCTCTGGCTTCAGTGGGGAGCAGAAGGATCAGGCCCATCTGACCAATACTAACCAACTGGATGATCAGTGCCTATAATAACAGCATATTTGACTAGCTGACTAGTGGATTTGATTTTGTGCAGCACCTAGCGCAATGAGGCCCAACCCTGTATGGGTCCTTTAAGTGCTACAGCAGTGCTGCTACCAATGAACATACTGAGAGACACTGCATTCAAGCCTCACTCTTCAAGGCCCAGGTTGATCACTGCAGGGGTACAGAAGGAATTATTCCTTCTATACGGGCTCGGTGCCCTATGATTTTTTTTCACCTTCCTCTGAAATACTGACTATTCTCCTCTGCAGGAGGCAGGATGCTGGACTTGATGAGGCACTGGCCAGATGTGATCTTCTTAGGTTGGTGTCCCTCCCCACCCTACCACAGATCTGTTTATTGAGAATCCGCAGGTAGCACTAACAGGCCAACATACAAGAAGTCCCAGCTGTAACTGAGTCCTATCGCTCTTCTCACGAGGGAGGATGGATTGCAGAGTCCCCACTCGGCATCTTTCTATCTGCACTCAGCATCACAACTACCTGCACCATTTTTTCCCCAAATTTAACCCAATTTTTAATAACACACACTCCTAAATATTGACTGCATCCCTTTAAAGTGTGAATAACTCCCAGTAAGTGAGACTGGCAGGCTTTAGCTAGGAGATGTTATTGAAAGAGATAGAAGTGTCTGGACTCCAAGAAGATTTTTCTAGGCTCTCAGTTGTTCTCAGACTTCCAGTGAGTATAACACATGAATGCAGCAATCCACTTAGCTGGCCAGTGTTTCAAATCATTATGATTTCAGCTCATCAGAAAACAATTCCACTAATTGAAAGTATATCTATATATCCATCGGTTAGGCACCATGACATTGCCTATACTTAGCAACTATTATAGATCAGATACTTCCTGCTGTCCACTCGTCTGAAGTATGGTATGTCAGCCAACTGGAAAAAGCCTCCTTTGAAAGATACAGAAAACATATGTAATCAAGTTGATCTCCGGATTGAGATGGTGGAGATTTCTGGTGGATTTCCATGAGCGTGTCCCTTTAACAAAAAGTGACGTGATCAGAGGTAAAAGATACAAAATCCTAACTGCATCAGCGATTTTCTACTGCTCTGTTGCATTGTATGGTTTTAGGGCTCGTCATTAACAAGCTATTGTGGTACACCAGCCCCCCTTTCTGGCGCTCGCCCACTGGCAACAGTCCCTCTAGGCGGTGGGGCCTGAGATAATCCCACTCCAGTCCAGGTAAGTTTCGGGGTCTTCCCCTCTCTTTGGCCCTTCTCTACAGGGCAAGTGAGTGCAGCCCCTTCTGTAGGCCTGAGGGGCTGTCTCCTCAATCTCAGTAACCTCTATCTCTAAACCTCTCTCTCCAAACCTCCAGCAGCTCCTTCCTCTCCTCCTCACTCTTCTACCTCCCCCTGCCTGCTTGCACTGGAGGTTTTTAAGTGTTTGGGGCGGGGCTCCTTGATTGGCCCCAGGTGGCCTAATTAATTAAGCAGCCCCAGGTGGCCTAATTGCCTAATCAGCCCCAGCTGCAACCTCTTTCCTGCCTGTAGGGAAGAGGGCTTTAAGCATTCTAGGGCTCACATATCGGCCCTGAAGTACCCTGCCATAGCCATCTGGCTTGACTTTACCACATATCCCCCCCTCCTGCTCAACACCATAGGGTTGGGCTACTTGGGTCGAACAACAGTGAACGCGAGACAGGCCATCTGCATTGCCATGTTTGGTCCCCGCCATATGTTGTACGTTGAAATGGAATGGCTGCAACGCCAGGAACCAGCATGTTACTCGTGCGTTCCGGTCCTTGTTGTGGTGCATCCATTGCAGGGGGGCGTGGTCTGTAACCAGGGTAAACTTCTGCCCAAGCAGGTAATACTGGAGGGTTTCCATGGCCCATTTTACTGCTAGGCACTCTCTCTCTGCTACTGCGTACCGTTATTCCCGGGGCAGGAGTTTTCTGCTGAGGAATAAAACCGGGTGTTCTTCATCCCCCAGCATCTGTGACAGTACAGCGCCCAACCCAACCTCCGAGGCATCTGTCTGTAGGATAAACTCTTTCGTAAAATCTGGGGCTATCAGTATAGGGCTATGGCAGAGGGCGGTTTTCAAGTCCGTGAAGGCTTCCTCCGCGGAGCTAGACCACTTCACTATGTCGGGGCCACGGCTTTTTGTCAGGTCCGTCAGCGGGTAGGCACGGGTGGCAAAGTGGGGAATGAACCTCCTATAGTACCCAACTATCCCCAGGAACGCCCGGACCTGCTTTTTCCGGATTGGCCAGGGCCAGCTTTGTATTGCCTCCAGCTTGTTCAGCTGGGGCTTCACCATACCTCTCCCCACAACATACGCAAGGTATTTGGCTTCAGCCAGTCCAATTGCACATTTAGGTGGATTTGCAGTGAGGCCTGCTTTCCTCAGGGTACTTAACACCGCCTCCACTTTTTCTAGGTGGGTATCCCAGTCTGGGCTGTGTATTACCACATCATCAAGATAGGCGGCTGCATACTTAGTGTGAGGGTGTAATAACCTGTCCATGAGCCGCTGGAAGGTAGCGGGTGCTCCATGCAGCCCGAAGGGGAGGATGGTATATTGGTAGAGCCCTTCCGGTGTAGCAAAGGCAGTCTTCTCCTTGGCGTCCTTGGCAAGAGGGATCTGCCAATACCCTTTGGTCAGGTCTAGGGTGGATAAAAACCTTGCTTTTCCCAACCGGTCGATCAGCTCATCGATCCGAGGTATCGGATACGCATCGAACCGGGATACCTCATTTAGCTTCCGGAAGTCATTGCAGAATCGCACACTGCCATCCTGTTTGGGCACCAACACAATTGGGCTGGACCATTGGCCATGGGACTCCTCGATGACTCCCAGCTCCAGCATCCTCCTGACCTCGGTCCTAATTTCTTTCCTTTTCGCCTCCGGGATTCGGTATGGTTTAACATTTACCTTAACCCCAGCGTCGGTGATGATATGGTGAACCACCAAAGTGGTCCGGCCAGGCTCCACTGAAAACACGTCCTGGTTTCTCTCAATCATACTCATGACTTCGGCTCGTTGTACTGGGGTCAAATCGGGGGATATCCTTACTTGCCCCTGGGTTTTGTCTTCCTGGGGCAGAGTCTCTAATGCAATGGCACAGGTGTCCCTGTCGCGCCAGGGCTTTAGTAGGTTCACGTGGTAGATCTGCTCCAGTTTTCGGCGGTCTGGTTGGCGCATCTTATAGTTGACATCCCCGATGGCCTCTATTACCTCATACGGCCCCTGCCATCTGGCTAAGAGCTTGCTTTCTGCAGTGGGTACCAACATCATTACACGGTCACCCGCCTGGAACCTCCGGACCCTTGCCTGACGATTGTAGTAGGCCCGCTGGGTTTCCTGGGCCTTCTCGAGGTGCTCCCGTACAATGGGGGTGACCCGGGCAATTCGGTCCCACATCTGGATTACGTGTTCGACAATGTTCCGCCCCTGGAGGGGCTGTTCTTCCCAACCCTCCTTGGCAATGTCCAATATGCCACGGGGATGGTGACCATATAACAACTCGAAGGGGGAGAACCCAGTGGATGTCTGGGGAACCTCCCTGACCGCGAACATCAAGTAGGGGAGTAGGGTGTCCCAATCCTTCCCGTCCCGGCTCACCACCTTCCTCACCATACTTTTCAGGGTTCTGTTGAATCGTTCAACAAGTCCGTCTGTTTGGGGGTGATAGACAGATGTCCGTAGGGTTTGGATGTGGAGCAGGGTGCACATCTCCTTCATCAATCGGGATACAAAGGGGGTCCCCTGGTCCGTTAGAATCTCCTTTGGTATTCCTACCCTAGAGAAGATCTGTAGCAGTTCTCTGGCTATTGCCTTAGAGGTTGTGTTACGGAGTGGTACAGCTTCGGGGTACCGGGTAGCATAGTCCAGGACCACGAGCACGTACTGGTGGCCCCGGGCTGACCTTTCTAGAGGGCCTATTAAGTCCATGGCGACCCTCTCAAATGGGACCTCGATAATCGGCAGAGGCACAAGCGGGGCCCGTAAGTGCGGTCGAGGGCTGTGGAGTTGGCACTCTGGGCAGGAGGCACAGTACTGGCGGACTCCCGCATAGACCCCTGGCCAGAAGAACCTCCGCAGGATCTGATCCAGCGTCTTATCTATTCCTAGATGTGCCCCAAACAAATGACTATGGGCTAGGTCTAGCACTGCCCTCTGGTGTCGTTGGGGTACCAGGAGTTGCTCTATTACTTCCTCCTGTATTCGGACCACCCGGTACAACAAGTCCCTTCTGATCACAAAGTACGGTCCCAGGCCCTTAGTCCTCCCTTCCACAGGGACCCCATTTACCTCCACCACATCCTTCCGAATGTTGGCGTACAGTGGGTCATTGGCCTGGTCTTGGGCAAAGTTCCCAAGAGAAGGTCCGATGTCCTCAAGTTCAAGAGGACCGACTTCCGGCTCCTCGCTTGGCTGGGCCCCCTCAGTACTCGGTCCCGGCTCTGGCTCCTCAACTATCGGGGTGCCTCTCCCCTCGGCGGGGCGAGATCGCCTCCCTGCTAGGGCGACCTTCTGGTTCTGGGCCAAGATCCGGGTTCCCAGCCTCTTGTCTGCTCGCTTCTCCCGCCGTGTCTTTCGCCATTTCCCCGGGATAGTAAACAAGTCCTGGGCGAACTCAGCAAACATGGGGGGAGAACAACCTATGGATGCCTCCCCGTTAATTTCCGGACCCCTACCCCCCTGGGGGTCTCCCATGGGGAGCAGGCACTCAAACCCAGGGAAGTCTCGGCCTATGAGGACGGGGTAGGGGAGTTTTGGGATGATGCCTGCTTTTACCCTCGTGGTCCGCCCCTGAATCCCAATACAGACTGGGATGGTCGGGTAGAAATTGACTGTTCCATGCACACAGGTTATGCCGGTACGTTTGGCCCGGGTCAGCTGGTCGTAGCCTATAAGTTTTCCGGATACCAGAGTGACAGCACTCCCGGAGTCTACTAGAGCTGTGGTCGCTATGCCATTCAGTTCCACCAGCCAGGTGTACCTATGGGCGGTTTCTGCCACCCCCACACGGTAGATTAGGCTACAGGGACCAGCAAATTCACCTAACCCACACTCGATGGGTTCCCCAGCATTTGGGCATTGAGCGGCTATGTGTCCCAGTTCCCCACAGGCATAGCACCGGTACCCTGATCGGGTCAGCCCCCTATCCTTTGGGCTGCCCGGCTTCAGGCTGGGATCCTCCGCCCTGGGTTCCCCAAGCCCTCTCGCGGGTTCAGACCACTCTCTAGTCCCCCTCTTCCCCAGTGCGGGCTTGCCCACTGTGTCGGGTGGTCGAGCTTTCGGGGCAGGGACTAGCCTCTTACTTGGGACTTGCCCGCGACAGCTCCTTGGCCGCCAACTGCCTCTCAACGAGGGCAACCAAATCATCATAGGAGGTGGGGTTGTTCCGACTGACCCACCCCCGTAGGTCTGGTGGCAGCCCCCTCATGAACCTGTCCAAGACAAGGATCTCAGTAATCTAGTCCGCGCTGTGGACCTCTGGGCATAGCCATCTCCGTGTTAAGTGGATCAGGTCAAAGAGTTGGGACCTCAGGGCCCGATCCTCCTGGTACCTCCACTCATGGAACCTCTGGGCCCTGGTGGCTGTCGTCACTCCAGACTGGGAAAGGATCTCTGTCTTCAACTGAGAGTAGTTTGAGGCAGCCTCGGCTGGCAGGTCATAGTAGGCCTTCTGGGCCTCTCCCCCCAGGAATGGGGCAAGGAGGCTGGCCCATTGGTCTTGGGGCCAGCCTTCCCGCTGGGCTGTCCTCTCGAACGCGAGCAGGTACGCCTCCACATCATCCCCTGGGGTCATTTTCTGCAGGTAGCTGCTGGCCTTCAGGGAACGTGACCCCTCATGGCTATGGGCCAGGGCTTTCAGCTGGCCCATCATCTCCTGTAGGGCGGCTTGGTCCTGAGCTGCCTGACTGATCAACAGCTGATTGGTCTCCTGTTGCAGCCGTACTGACTCCCCCTGGGCAGCCACCTGGACCCGCATAGCCTCCTGTTGGGCCGCAGTGGCTTGCACCAGGGCTCGCACAACGTCATCCATTTTGGGACAGGGGTGGTTTACCTAGCCCTTAGCAGGGTTCGTTGCTTCTCGAGAGAAGGGGGGGAATCATCCCACTTCTAACACCACTTGTGGTACACCAGCCCCCCTTTCTGGCGCTCGCCCACTGGCAACAGTCCCTCTAGGCGGTGGGGCCTGAGATAATCCCACTCCAGTCCAGGTAAGTTTCGGGGTCTTCCCCTCTCTTTGGCCCTTCTCTACAGGGCAAGCGGGTGCAGCCCCTTCTGTAGGCCTGAGGGGCTGTCTCCTTAATCTCAGTAACCTCTATCTCTAAACCTTTCTCTCCAAACCTCCAGCAGCTCCTTCCTCTCCTCCTCACTCTTCTACCTCCCCCTGCCTGTTTGCACTGGAGGCTTTTAAGTGTTTGGGGCGGGGCTCCTTGATTGGCCCCAGGTGGCCTAATTAGTTAAGCAGCCCCAGGTGGCCTAATTGCCTAATCAGCCCCAGCTGCAACCTCTTTCCTGCCTGTAGGGAAGAGGGCTTTAAGCATTCTAGGGCTCACATATCGGCCCTGAAGTACCCTGCCGTAGCCATCTGGCTTGACTTTACCACACTATGTTCATGCGTGGGTGTAATTGACACAGGAATCTCCTCATTCAGCTCCCCTGTGTGGATTAGAACATGCAAACATAAGACTCGGTAGGGTTCCACTGCCTGAAGGGAGATTGGTGATGGCGCATAGTAGTGGGAAAGAGGTAGAAGTGCAGCGAGTGACTGAAGAATGGCAGTGATTCCAGAATGACCCCCGAGAAAGTGGCCTGTCTGCAAAGATGTAAGATTAGCCCTTGGGAAGGTCAAGTGACTGAGCTGCACTTACTATATGTGGCAGATAACCCAGATCTGGAGCACGCCAGCATTACAAGGTAACCAGGCATGTACAGTGTGTCTCGTCGTCCTTTCTTATTTCTTTAATGTATTTCTATTGCATGGAAACCCAGTTCTTGACATACGGTCCTCATTTTCCCTCTTACGGGTCCCCAGAGTTTTCCAGTGTCCATTATTTTAAACAATGTTGTTTCCCAGTGAATGTCGGGCTGGTGGAAGGTGCTGGGCACTGACGTTCTCTGCTTCTTCCCCGGAAGTGTACAGATGGGCACTGGCAATGCCAGCTTCTCCCTCCACCCAACCGGCTAGTGCGCCTCCTCACTGTTCTGAAAGGGCAGTCCCTGTACACCGTGGCCTGCCTGGGGATGTCTTTACTAGAGTTAAGTGGAGTGAGCAGCACTGGATCTCAGTGCCTGGGTCAGACTAGCCCCATGGCTGAGCCCTACCCATGTTACTGTGTCTTCACTGGGGCTGCACGGACTGTGGTGCAAGGACTTCTGGGAACACCTCCCATGGTTCTTAGAGAACAGGCAGGGACTGAAGGGAAGCAGACAAATGAAAGAGTCCCATTGCATACATCACACGTGGCAGAGCACTAAAAGGTGGCCCATTCTATAAGTGCTCCAAGTCTGAACGCTACGACGGATGAACTTGAGTGCCTGGTGTTAAATGAGTATCGCTATCAGGCATTGCAGAGACTTGGTGATGACACAGTTACAACAGCACAAAGACTGTCCGCCATGGCTCGTGTTGCTTGGGCAATTGCTATCGGCTAGAGCAGCAACAACACTCTTTTGCTGCTAGAAGCTGCCTCTCCACGTGAAGGGTGTTCAGGTGCAGCTACGCCAATCCCCCTTGCTGGCGGAGACTTGCGGTTCACACGTTCTGATTTTCGTCCCATTTCCTTTTTGTAGACGGTACAAATGATAGCGATACCATTGACAACAGGGGTTATGGGAGCAACACCCGCCACTCCACCAGAGACAGACTGGCTGAATCACAAGCCAAGCTGCTTGGCTCGGACTTCTCTGTGCAAATCCAGGGGCTCGGCGCTCAGAGCAGATTCTGCCATCTGGCAGCAGATTCCAGACTGTCAAGTTATTAACAGCTTCTTTTTCAGAAATGGGAAGGACTGCTGAATTCTAAAACTCCCCTGTTCTTCAAGTGCCCTTCAGACTTATAGAATCTGACTTTTCTGGGTTTCTTTGGTGGGGAGAGCTGTGGAGGAAGCTAACAATTCCTGGTAAAATGATTTGAAGCCTTAGTTGGTAGGTACTTACATGTGGCTCGCTAAATGTGGCTGGTTGGAAATTTCTCATGAAACAGTGTGTTGTTGGGAAATATTGGGTTGGATTGGACTGTCAGACTGGAAATGTCTCAAGAAAATAGGGTTGCAACAGTCCCTTATTACAAAGGATGTCCCTTATTTTTTCATCTCTGTACAACAAGATTGGGAGCTGCTGAATACTGAGGAAAGCAGCAAGAAATACCCCTAGCAAATGTAGACGAGTCCTGCCTATTGTTAATAATGCTGCTGCTGATGATGATATCAGGAGGTGGGGTGAGGTGGGGGTGCTAAGAAAACAGGCCCTTATTTTTGAAATACAACGTGACAAGGCAACCCTACATGAAAGTGAGTCAGGTTCAATGAACTTTTGCTGAAATACAGGCAGAGTTCTGGTAGAAACCTGGCTGGTTCCCTGCCAGCTTGCCTAGAAGACTTCTGGGGAGCCCTGTCATAGAGACAGCTTCAAGACAAGAGACTCTAGGCTTCTAGGGTCCATGGCTCCTGGGTAGCCCTGCCATGGGGATTGCCCCAAGTCCTCCAGGGCTTCCAGACTCCTGACCCAGCAGGCTGCCAACTCAGGAGTCAGGCAGTCTGGGAAAGCAGCAGGCTTGCGAGTCGGGAACCTTGGGGCCTCTGGCCAACCTGCAGAGTGGAGCTGCCTTGAAGCCGCAGGTCCTGGGAGAACTGGCCCTGCTGATAAAATTGAAACTCTTGTCAGCGTCAATGCATCGAAACTGACAAGAACGACAATTTCACTCAAGGGCAACTTTTGTTTTGGAAACAGAATGTGGCTGTTGTTTCTAAATTATTTTTGCAAGGGAGGAGAGAGAAAATTTCCAGTTCAAAAGACATTTTTAAAAAATGGTTTTGTTCCAGTTCAGAACGAAAGCGAGTTTCATAGTGCCAAAACTTCTTGTGACCTGGAAATCCCAAGTTGTGGCCAGCTCTATTTATTGTATTTGAAACTTTTACTTTGAAAGTACAATATTAACGTATGCTTTAAATGTGATGGACAGCAAGTTTATGAAATACGCTGTAGGCCTATTTCCACCACGTTGCTGAAAGTTAGAAGGTCAGACAGATTATAGACCAGACATCGAGACAAATACTGTAAAATAAATAACACAAAACAATAGAGCACTTCTGCAACCTCTTGTTCCCGTGAGCATTGACCGCTGGGGCCTTAGCGCATGAAGGCACAATCCAGCTGATGTTCTCAAACTCATGTCAGTTTCTGGAATCTGCATCCCTTACTAGGAGATACAGTGTGCTCTGTTGAGCAAAATTGTTCATAAATAGTTCTTGCCACCACCCATCACATGCACCTATAAAAAGGGGGGCAGAAGGAATTCCATCAAACGTGGGATGAATACAAAGCTGTGATTCTTTTGGCTTTGTTTTACAATCAAAGACCAAGACAGAATGAGAGAGAGGTTGCAGGGCTGCTCGCCTGTGTAATTGCTGCTTGGCTTGAGTGAGGGCTGTGGAGTGGAGCTGAGATTTCAGAAGCACTGTTTTATACTCCGTCCGCATGCACTCAGACGAGGAGAGGGACGCAGGTCCTGCAAGGGTCTGGGAGCCCTGGCAATGCAGGTGTTCAGCCTCTCTTGGGATGCGCTCTGTGCCTCGCCGGGACTGCAATTTGTCCCAAAGTAGTCAGATTAAAACTTGCCACGTGTGCAGCCCAGACCCCTGTGCATACTCCAGGAGAAGCGCCATCCCTCTGTCTGCAAAAGCCTGATGAGCTTCTCATTGGTAGCCCTACCCACCTGCACGAGGGGGCGGTGCCCCAAGAGAAGAAATGCCCTCATGTGCCCCGCAGGGACCGTGGCAGAGCTCTGCACTGGTGACTCCCCCGGCCGTGGGGGGAAGGGCAGGGGGAGGCAACCCTCCTCCTCAAGTAATGGGAGGAGGGGAGACGACAGCAGTCCCCAGCAGCCAGTTAGAGGGCAGGAGCCAGAGAGGCAGCCTGCAGGCTATCTCTGACCCGGGCCAAGCCGTGATGCCTGGGCGAGCAGCGGGAGGCAGTGAGCAGCCTGGCTCCCCCTGCACCTGGAGAGACCATCTGGGGATGGAGGGGAGGGGGTCTCCTTGCGGCTGGCTAGCTGAGCACTGCCAGGCCCAGCCACAGGCCTGTCTCTAACCCCAGCCTTCAGGAAGCCTCAGATGGGCTCCCTCACACTCCCTGTCCAAGCAGATTCAAGTTTCATTTTACTGGAAAACTTGCCCAAGATAAACCATTCCAGCCCAGTAGTTACAAGGGACCTAGTGAGAGTAACTTCACTGTCTAGAGAGAGGTTATTTTCCTTCAAAATGAAGACAATTAACCAGGCCTGACCCACCAGATGGACATTTAAACCTCACCGAAGACGTACGGTGATTGGGACTTTTGACAGTTGGAGATCTGCTTTCCTGCTGACTCATCCTGGGACAACTGGACCAAACTTTTGGCTGTGCACAATCGCCAGCTGTTGCAGCACCCATGACGTTGAGCACACCTGCGACTTATAAGAAACACTGAAAATGACAGTGGCTGTCAGGGTGAGACAGTGTCTGTCCTACACCTCATGACGGCATTTGGCACCCAGGCTGCGATTGCTCTGTTGCCGTGTCAGTGGGTCTCAATCCCACGGACGTCTGTAAAATTGCAGGGAACTGAACCGAGACCCCCCCAGAGCTCAGTCTGGGTTACCCCTGGAAGCTCTGCACGGCTGGGCTGGATCTTACGGTGTTGTACCTGACACAACTCACTACTGACTGGTCAGGAGTGTCCTGCCCCATCTAAGGGGTACAGGTGTGCAAGCAGGCATGTCTGCTCATAGCGAACATTTCCACAGTGGCTTCAAAACAGCTACTGAGCATGGGTAACACCTTCCTGCACTCCATCGTGTGCTGAAATGGCAACTACTTGTTTGTAGTCACTCACGCCTCTATACTCCCACCTTGTCTGGGAATGTTTCCATACTAACTCCGAGCAAACAGAGACAGCAGCTGTAATTACAGCAAGGAGGTTTTGGGCTGAATACCAGAAAAGAAAAGGCACTTTTATGTAGGCATAACAGCCATCTTGCTTAAGTTCAGCCAGCTCTTGCTCACCGGTCTGCTGATCTTAGCTAGGCTGGAGTGGCTGGGTGACAGTGGAGTCTGCACATACTGTGAGTGTCCTCTGCATGTTGTAGGCATTGGAACCTGTGGCATCCATGCTTTCTCCAAGGAGCTGCTTGTAAATGTTGAGTAGCACAGGAGAGACGATTGAGCAGAGGATGGCCGGCCTGGCAGGGCAGTTGCCCATCAGTGCCCTTTGAGTAGGGCTTTCAGTGAAGAATCCAAATGATTTCAGTGTGCTGCCCTTGACCCCAGCACATCGCTCAGTACATAGGACCTCCTAACCCTGGGTTTGAGCATTTTGGATGCTCTGGACCTTCTTTCCTGTGTGGAAAATGCCCAGCACAGGGTAGGTGCTGCTTAAAATACCAAAGCAAGTAAGAACTACAGCTCGAGGCATATCCCCTTGGTTTTAGTCTCTATTAATTTAGGTGAAGGTGGAGGAACTTTTTTCCTTCAGAGCAAGGACAGCTCAGTCTGGCTTTTGAGGCTGAACTGCGTAAGTGTATTTATCCAGTGCCACAAGCACACAATATGCTGTACCGTGGGTGAAGTTACCAAGCAAATCACAAGTCCCTGCTTGGAAGAGTCTGCTGTCTGAGGGCAACGTTCTGCCCTGAGAGAGCGCCTGGCTTCAGCCCAAGCGGTGTTGGCATGGGGAGGCCACCCGGGGCTCTGCAGGTACAACACTGAGCCACGTCCCAATGGGCTCTGGCCACAGCACGTCAAGCTGAGCAACCCTAATTGTTTTCGATGAGGAGCCAGTGGGCTGAGAGGGAAGAGTGAAATCCTAACATCAGCAGCATTTGCCTCCCAAGGACACTGCAATCCTGCAGGCGTCGGAGATGACGAGTGAACAAAGATGAACGTCAGTGTGAAGTAAAGGTCAGAGATGTCCTTCATTTCTGACTATGAAATACTGATGTGATAGTTGCCCACATGGAATTACTGGCTGATTTCTGGAATAATGAATAGGTTTGGGACCTGAGCTGCTACCCTTCGCCTGTCTAATCTGTCTGTATTTGCTGTGGTCTTTTCGAGAACACCCATCACCATAGCATCTGAAGCCCACTAGTCCCATTGATACCAATGGTCCTGGTTTTCCTGCTGCCTACTTTCCTGTAGATCAGGACTGTCACCACTAGGCAGTCGAAGTACTCCAGTGTAGAAGAGATGGGGCCTTGTATTCCTGAAACCATTAAGCAGAAGACAAGGTCCTTCTCTCCCCTTTTTCTCATGGCAGGCAGGCAGGCAGGCTGGTTCCTTGGGATCATAGAATATGAAAGGAGAAGAAACAAGGAGTCGAGAGTTCAGAAGAAGTTTCGACTCTCCATGTTCTTGGCTACACTCCACTTTTTAAAGAAATCACCTATCCTTTCCTGACCACTGGTGCAGCTGCAGTGCTGGTAGCAGGAATAGGGGCGTAGAGAGAGCACTCGTGTTCTTGCTGCCATCTCATTTGTGTTTGCTTCCAGGAGGGTTAGACAATGAAGGGGTAAAAACCAGGTGCCCTGTCTACAATAGTCTCCCCACCGCTGCCGCAGCTTGTGGAGCCTCAGCGATGCTAGTGACACATTGGGCAGGTTGTGTTGTGTCCCCTAATTGTGAGCTTAACTGTAAGAAGCATTTGGAAGTTCCTAAGATGTGACAATCGCCTCTGTAACAAACGGTGGTGGAATATAGGTCAAGTTGTTTTCTGTGATTACTGTAATAAACAGGTGCAAGAAAAGGAGACAAAAGCTGAGTGTGAGTAAACAGAAAGGTCTGTTGATATGGTTCAAGGACTGTTAAAACTAGGGCTGGGAAAAACAGAAGATGTGGAACCAGAAATTAATGAACCAAAATTGGTGTATCTGATTTTAGGCTGAACTGGTGGACAAAATAATAAGGGGATGGGCTATTCCACACCACACTCCCTTCTTAGGGTCCTAAAGAAGGAGACTTTGGGGGGGGGGGGAACGGATGGAGCCTACTGAAGCAAGCTTAACCATCTTGGCTGTCACCAACATTGTCTCCTGGGACCCTGGGCCTTTGTCCTAATCCTGAGAGGTGTCCTGACTAGACCAGGCCAGGGGGGGGACCCTGGTGACATTGGCACCCTACCAGTGCCACTTGAATCCCAGACCACCACTGAGAGGCAACGGGATCAAACTAACAGCAGCAACAACATCAATGCCAGTCATTGCAGCTCACTTCTCTTTCGCCAGAGCGACATCTCATAGAATCAGAGAAGATTCAAGTTGGAAGGGACGTCAGGAGGTATCTAGTCTATCCCCTGCTCACAGCAGGACTAACCCCGACTAAATAATCCCAGCCAGGGCTTTGTCAAGCCAGGCCTTAAAACCTAAGGGTGGAGATTCCACCCCTCCCCAGGTAACCCATCCCAGTGCTTCACCAATCTCTAGGGAAAAGCTTTTTCCTAATATCCAACCTAGGCCTCCCCCACTGCAACTTGAGACCATTGCTCCTTGTTCTGTCATCTGCCACCACTGAGAGGAGCCTAGCTCCATCCTCCCTGGAACCCCCTTTCAGGTAGTTAAAGGCTGTTATCAAATCCCCCCTCATTCTTCTCTTCTGCAGACTAAACAAGCCTAGTTCCCTCAGCCTCTCCTCATAAGTCTCGTGCTCCAGCCCCCTAATCTTATTTGTTGCCCTCCTTTAGACTCTCTCCAACTTGTCCACATCCTTTCTGACAGTTATTACCATCTACGAGCCTGTCAAACCAGGGGTGTTTCCTTTCTAAACTCTCTCCAGCTAAAGGGAAAGGGAACAAGGAATGTTGTTAAAATGAAAGCCTTATTTAATACTATACAGTTCAAAGCCTTTAACTGTTTCCTTGTTTTCTGTATCCTTAATAACAGATTAAAAGGATTTGTAACAGTGTTTGTACCATGGCACTAGGCAGGCTGAAGTCTCTGTATGCCAAACCCCGAACCTTGTTTACCACCGTTATATGTTGGACCATGGCAGGGTTATGTTAATGCCTTTGGCCCACATATTCCAGCTCAGTGAATACAGCTTTTCCCCAAAAGTGCGGTGTTGGCAGGGTCCACGTTTGGAGAGAGAGGGGGCCATGTTAAGCTTGTGTGAAACAGCCACAATGTCACGTTATGATTGATTCATTGAAAAATAGGCTATGGAGCATTTAAATCTAGAAGACAAATATCAATCCCTCCACTTTGCTCCAGTTTTAATTGGTAAAATCTGCGCTTTGTGCCCAGCCATTGCTGCAAAGTTGAACCCCTTCCTGTATCTCACTTACTGAGCCCAAGCTAACGCGGTGCAGAATTAAGTGCAGCTCAGAATCAAAGCTTCTGCTTGCCCCAGAAACCTGAAGTATGTGAACATTCCCCAGAAGTGTGTAACAAGGAGACTTGTCTCTGAGCACAGCAAGGCTATCTGAATGGAAAGCTGATTACTCCCCAGGGAATTGCCTGGATGTGCTGCTTCCTGTGATAGCTACATGGGGCGCTGATTTCATTTTGCATCTGTGCGCTGGTTTCCCTCCGACGGATGTAGCCTAGAAATGACGGGATACTGCCTGTTGCTCCTGGCAAGGTAATGAATGTTTTTGCACTGGTGTGGAGACCCCACGTGGCTGGCTTTCCACCTGGCTACATCCCCCCAGTGGTCGCTGTCGCAGGCTGTTTTTATTTAGTTAAAATCTCTGCACTGGCGTCTGGTGTTTCGTTTAGCTCTGCGGGCCATGTGAGCTGCACGTCCCTGGAAATGGAACTAAAAGGCCTGGTCCTGCAAAGACTCCGTGCATTGGAGTCCCATTGACTTCACTGGGGATTGTGTGTGCAGAGATCTTCTGGGACCAGACGCTACATTCTGCTAGTCTTTTAGGATGATCTTTCCGTGTCACATGAGATCACGGGGCATTAAAGGCCTGGCCCAAGAGGTGCAATGTACCTGCAGTCCCCATGAAGGCTAAGTGTGCTGCCTTCAGCAGCAGTCAGCCCCTGTTGCTTTAGGGAAGGTTAAAAACACCCAATACCCCCCTCCAGAAATCTTCACCGCATTCCCCGCTGATTGTGTAACCCATCACGGGGGACTGTGCGATGGGCCAGTTGTCTCTGACCTCACCCCTGCAAGCCATCAGGCTATACCCTGCAGCATGGAATTTGATTACTCTTCCCAGCACCAGCCCGGCAGGCACATGCAGCTTGGTTTTGGGGGTTTCCCGTTTGTTTAACCATGTCAATTCAGTCGGGTAGGAATGTCAAGAAGAGAATAAATTCTCCCCCTTTCTAAAACAGTCCCACAAGAAAAAGCAGGCCATGTCCAAATGGAAGCCACTCAACACCCTGGGACGAGGGGGGAAAGAGTAGCCTTGAGCACCTCTGACCAATTCACCTGCAAGGATCTGTTTTTCCAGCAGTGGCGTTAGCCCCTGAGATGAGGTGGATATTGATATCTGTCTGTCTAACTGTAGCCATAGTCAGCAGCCTGCGTTAATCAGCAGGACCAGCCCTATTGCAAACTGGGGTTATTGCTTTTTTAGTAGTATAAAAGGCATCAGCATTTCTTCAGTGAGTTGGGGAGTCTGGTCTGGACTGAGCTGTAGAATCTGTATTTCAGCTGCTCAGGGAGTAAATTTCCATTTAAATGTCCCAGCCCCTGAGCTGGAGCAATGCCGGCTTTGAGCGACTCGGGTGGTATACGTGGGTCTCCTTCAGGGCTTGTGCCCCCTGACCAGTCCCCAGCCTGAAAGCTGCTCCAACTGGCAGCCAGCACAAGGGGCTTGCAGGGGCCACACCAGCAGCCAGGGATCAATGTCTGCTGCCCCCTCTCTGAGCCGTGTCTGGGAAGGGAGGGATGTTGGAGCTGCTATGGCACCTTGTACCACCCAGGAATCCTCCAGCAGCTGGATTGTTCCTTCAGCACCAAGCAGACCAAATGCACTGCAGTGTCTGGCCTCTAGGCTCCCTGCCCCACTGCCCCCTCTGGTGCCACATGTGCAGTGAAATTCGCCTCTGGCCACAGGCTGTGCAAACAGCCCAGTTGCATGTGGGGGTGCCCCAAGCACCTACACAGACTAGTCAGCAGCAGGAAATTTGGTTTATGTCCCTCCCGCACACCTTACCCGCAGCTTTTCTGCTCCCTGCAGTGTGTCAGCTGGGGCTTGTTGGAGTTTATTTCAGCCCTTCTGGCTTCGTGTGGTTATGTCACACGTGGGCACTCAGGATACGACAGGCCTAGCGGCATTAGAGGTGGAAAATCCCGTTAGTGGGGGTCACCTAGCCCAGCTCCGCCCCTTGTGAAATTCTCCTTGCCCTGCATGGGCCTCAAGAGCCATCCCGCAGTGTGACTGCTGCACAGTTGTAGCCCAGCGGCCACGTGCTGCCCTGCACTCTGACCCAGGCAGCCGCCATAACACCCTGAGCCTGTCTGTGGCGTGCCCGGGCCCCATGTCCTCGCATGTGCTGCACAGGTGCAGGGCTACGGGTGGCACGTGGATAAAAGGCACTGGGATCTACTCCCAGTCCAGCGCTGATGGGACCAGTCACACTCCCTCGCTGTGCCTCAGATTTGCCATCTGTAAAATGGGGCCAATGAAGCCAGTACGGTAGGTGACTTGCTCTCCCAGGCCTAAGAAGGATTATTTGTGTTTGGAATTGGGACCACGGGTGGCTGTTAAAACCCCTTGCTGTTTCCACAAGGTTCAGCGTGTTCGCTGGGTGTGTGGCTGGATGAAGTTGGGTTAATTACATTCTGCTATGTAATTTCCCCTGCTCTCCTTTGCATCTGTGTCCCCCGCTGCTGTGTCAGATCGCTGTGCAGCGTTAGCAGCTGCCACACTTCATCCCCAAGGCGGCCGCAGTTCGCTGGCAGGTGAAGTGAATCGTGTTGTTTGTACATCGTTTGTAAGCGCTTGGGGATGAAGTCATTAATCAAGTGATTGCAGAAAGTGAAAGTCGCCCTGCGTGAGAGACCTGGCTGCCCTGTCGTCGTATTTCCCCACAGAGAAGGTAGGGATGGTGCTGATGTCAGGCACGTAACAAAGGGAAGATAAGTCACCTGTCAAGTAGCTCTATGCAATTATGTCTTATTATTACTGTGTTTTCTGTTCCTGGCAGGCTTGGAGCAATCTGTTCCAGCCTGTGACTCATGCTGCTCCAAAGAATCAGGCTTGTGAGATGTTTAACCAGGAGCTGTACATAATGAGTTATCAAAAATCCTGAAGTTTGATACCAGTGAGAGTAAATGGTGACCTCTCCCTCTTGCAGCACTAGGGTGCTTACATATAGGCCTTGCCTCTTTTCAGAAGTAAAGCTCTGACAGCAAAGTTCAGGGCCTGGTTGGATGTAGACCCTCATGGGCCTGGCAAACAGACCACTTGGACAGCTGAGTTCTCATTGTGGGAGGGCTGTGTGGGGTCATAGATCCTCTCCCTGGGATCCTGGGCTTCTCTTGTGGTTACCAGGGAAGGGAACAGGCACTGATGAAATAAGAGCCAACCCAAATCTTTTCCCACAGTCGGCCAGCCCGTTGGGCACACTGGCATTCATGCAAGTCAATAAGCCAGGTAACTTCAACTCTTTCTTTGGGACCCCCTGTCTCTTTTTGTCCCTCCATCCTCTGCCTCCTGCTGCCGCAGGTGCTTATGTGGATGGGTCTCCCCAGCCGACCAGGCCTGCCTGCTGTGGAGCTCTCCCCTGACCTACGATACCTTGGGCTGCTGCCTGTCCAGTCTGTGCCCAAAGCTCCTCCTGTCTGAGAGTGTTGGGGCTCGAATCCCCTCCCCTGCATTTCTGCATTCCTAGCTTTGCACGGAGCTGGACGCAGAGCGATGGGCTGCAGCAGGACTCAGCCTGGACGTACCAGAGAGCCAGGGAGCGGCCTGGTCCCGCACCACTGGAGCACTCCCTGGGCGGTGCTGAATGCCTGCTGCCGTCAGCGGGAGAGGAGGACCGTTACCCAGGGGCCGCAGAGTCTTGTCGGATGGAGTCTGCGTTTCGTGGAGGCCTGTGCGCCCTGCATTGCAGTGACGGGTGGGGGATGGGAGTGACGCTTCCTAGCTGTTAGTAGTGTCCAGACCCTTGGGGCCCATTGCTGCCCCTGCCCCGTTGTGTGTGCATGGGTGAGGCGCCCCCTCTCTGCCAGCGGGGGATAATGACCCTCTCCTGGAGATGGGTGGCAGCTCGGGGGCAGGTTCTGAGTGCCCCCTGCCAGGAAGCCCGGTTAAGCTGGGCTCGACTCCAGGATCCTGCCCACGCCAACCCAGATGACTGTTAAACAGGGAGGGGCCACTCTGGCAATACCTGATTGTTTGCGCTCTGCCCAGCACTGCCAGCCACAGCCGCAGGGATTGGGACGGGTCCTGCACTGGAGGCTAGCTGCACCAGCCCCGGGGCCTCACTCCTGTCGCACACGTTACTGGGGAAGCTCCTAAGAAGGCTCAAATTCACCTCTCGGGCACGCGGCGCAGCTTGGGTGGAGCCAAAGGGCCTGCCCCATGGCAAGCCAGAGCAGGACGTGTCTTGTCCACAGACTGAACCCCCTGCTGCACGGTGCTCAGCAACCGCAGCGCCTCCTGACCCTGGCATGGCCTCAGTGACTGTGGTAGCGGAGCACCTCAGTCTTTCCTGTACTCACAACAGCCCTCTGTGAGGGAGGGCAGCGCGGCTCTCTCCTGTGAGCAGCTGGGGAACCGCGGCACAGAGACCAAGTCACTTGCCCGAGCTTCCAAAGGCAGAGCAGGGCTCAGAGTCCCCGGCTAGCACCCAAACCACGGGACCATCCTTCTCTGGAGGAGGAGGGCACGCCAGGCAGGAACGCTAGCCGTTGTGTGTCGTCTAGCGCTGGCAGTCCTGTGAAATCAGGCTCCATTAGTAATACAAGAGGGACATGGCAATAAACAATACACTGCCGTTCTCCCTTTGCGTGTATGCCTCTAGAGGAACATTTCACTCCCTGTGAATAAGGGTTGATGCTTGTTGGTAAATAAAAATCACAAGATGTTTTATTGGCTGGTTTTAAATATGGTTCTTCACTTGCTTCCAAAGCGCAGCATGTACCTTGGGTGTGATTCAGAAGCGTAAGTTTAACTCTCAGACAACTGCTTTCAATGTATCACTGCGGCTCCGTTGGGCAGCAGGCCTGCCATAGCTTGCTCGGCCCCAGCTTTTCGCCAGAGCACCATCATTTCACACCCCGTTCACAGCACTTCTAGTTATGCAGCAGCCCTAATTATGCCTTGGACTTTTAAAGCACAAGGCACAGCTTTTAAGCTTCCAAATATTTGCAGAGAGACCCAGTGCAGGGCACTCATCCTTTAAGTGTCATTAATTCCCTGCGTTCAGGATTGGGTGGCAATTGAAAGCCTCGTACGGTTTTTAATTAAAATGGGTGGTTGTTCCCGTTGGAAGAGCCCGGAATGTGAAGGCTGCCTCCGCTGTTCCAGGGTAATCTGACTGGAATGGAAGTTCCAATCTGAGCCAGACTCTGCTTTCAGCTCCACACGTGCATGCAAGCCATGCCAATGAGTGGAGTGGCGTTCCTCTGGCATTACTTCAGTGGGAGGAGCTCGCTGGTTCTCATGGTAGCAGGAACACAAGCCTACATCAGTCACATTTCAGGGTCTCTCTCTTTTTTCCAGGCTATAGTGTCACTAGAATTTGGGCCCAATTCTGCTCTCAGTGACATCAGCCCACAGCTACATTTCTAGTCCGAGCTGGGGATGTGACTCATCTGCGCATGTACACATGCTCATGTTGGCTTGCAGCAAGCAGTGTAGCCGGCTGAGTCATGGCAAGAACGTGCCCTCTAGTAGGAGTCACTGCACGGAAGTCAGTAAAGTTACACCGGAGTACAAGCAGTGTGAAATCAGGATCAGGCTATTTGTTTGTTCATTTATTTCACCGTAGCCTATGGATTGCCTGCGTCTGAGGGAAAATAACTGAGGATGCCGAATGCTTCTCGTTAGCATATGCACTTGGGAAGCCCAGCAGGGCAACGGGATTAAGTCTAAAAGGGCTTTTGAGTTATAACCGGTGTGAAGAGTAAGGATTGGCTTTGTTGCATTCGTGTCACCGCTCCACAGTGGGGAGACAGCCAGGGGATTAGTGGAGACCTCAGGAAAGGGCAAGTGTCTGTGAGAATGGAAGCATCCGTATCACAGGTGAGCTTGTGAGGCTTCATAAATTAAGCAGAGCTAGGCCTGGTCAGTACCTGGAGGGGAACCTCCATGGAAAACCCCAGAGGACAAATTTTGCTCAAGGTAGCCTAGCAGCAGGTGTAAATGAGTGTGTGCTTTGACCCAGGAAGCACTGATGGTTTTTGCTCTCTGAGTTAATATCACAACAGTGACTTGCCACGGCCCTGCACGTGGTCAGTTTGGAAGCTCGCAGCAGCATAGGCTCCCAGGGCATAGACTCCACCGGCACGAGCCTCCCAGCTGGGGTGTTGTCTGAGGGATTGAACTCCTGGAACTAAAAGCCTGAGATTCTCACGCCTGAGCAAAAGAGCCAGTGTCTGTAGCTTGACTGCTTCCGCGTACTCGTACCCCGTCGGTGTATTCCAGCCACGCCAGTGGTGTGTGGTCCACGGGGGCATATGTAGACTGCGGCCATGGTAGGATTGCAGCTCCAGCTCACAGACCCCAATTAACTTTAATCGAGAGCAGTGACTCCTTGGTAGTGCAAGCTTCAGTGTGGTCTGTACGAAACTGCCTCAGCTGGCTAGATTAAAATGAGTTCTGGCACATCAGCTCAACCTGCAGTCACATCTAGTAATTGCAGTCCAGACATCCCCTCAGAGCAGCATAGGGCCTATGACACACACTTCAGCCGTTCTGATTCGATCCAGCAGAGGGCAGCGGTGCACATCCTCCCCACTCAGCAGCATGCAATACTGAACCAATAGCCTAGCATGATGTCAAAGGCAGTTGGTTGACGCAGATGGAATCAGACGGGCGCTGCCCCCATCCTATCAGCAGCACCAGTCAAGAGGGGGGCTGTGCTATGGACAGTGCCACCATCTGCTTGAGTAACCTGGACAAATTCCATCTCTAGTAACTGAATTTTGTCCCCACAGCAAATCCAACAGAGTCGAGCACGCTTTACATGCTTCGCCCTCTGCATTTGCTGCACGCCATTGTGAGCTGCTATACTCCAGCCTAGCGAGCCCTGCCATGCACGTGCGTTGGCATCTGTGGGTGCCAGGCTCGACACAGGTGTGGGATTACTAGTATCCCTACGCGGCAGAGGTGTGATTACTGCTGTGTTCAGCTGAATGCAGGACGTCTCTGCATCCTTTGTGCTTTGCGCTAGGCTTGGGGATGCTGCGGGATTTGATCTGAGCCATGGATTGTCTTGTGTTGGGCTCGACGCCATTGGAAACGGGGTTGTGCTGCCTATGGGACTGGGAGGAGGGCAAATGTTTTCCTTTTTTAGTAAAGGAATTAGAGAGCCGCCACGTGGTTAATTTCAGATTAGAACTGAAGTTAATCCATTTCTACAATGTGCATTACAGTGCATTCATGGCGGCTCATTTCACCTCATTGTGGTTGTGACTGCTGGCACCAGCTCTGAATGTGGCCTGTGTTGCCAATGGCAAATGTCAGGAAAAAGGGAGTTAATCATCAGCGGTCGATTGCTGGGAAATGTCCACGATTCAGGCAGGGTGAGTCAGAAGGGAATGTGGGGAGCTATAGAGAAGAATTAGTGCAGCTGACTCCCATGGAATGCTGCACTGCAGCTTCTGCGCCCTGATTGGCATCAGGGTACCCACTCCGTGAGACGTTGGGCAGAGGAATTTCCTGACCCTCGCAAAGAACAGCGTTTGGTGCTGGCTGGCAGGTCACCCCATGAAACCAGCACAGGGGAGATGGCAACTGTTGGTCCCTGGAAGGCGAGGGACGGAAAGGCATTAGGCCACCAGACCTCCCCTCCTCCCACAGAAGCTAGCAAATGGCAAGGAGAAAACCCAGAGTCTGGCCTTGGGGAGAAGGCTGGGTTTACAGATGGCCCCAGTCTGGTCTGGGCCTAGCCGGACGCGTCTCAAAGCTTGTTGGAAGTTTGCTTTGAATGGGCACAAGCCTGGGCTGCCTGCTGAGATTCAAAGGAAACGTGCAACTAGGTGAGTTTGCCTGGGCTCAGATGGACAGACTGGCGCAGCTCTTGTCCTGACTCTGCCCTGCCATGAATACTTGACCATCCCACCTCCCTGCTCTGCCGTGAAGAAGTGTGGGGTGAGCTCCATGCACAGAACCGTCAGCCAGTCGCCTATCAATGGAGGCAGCAGCTGTGTTTGTCCCCCAGGGGTTAAACCTCGTTATCGTCTTTGTGACAGAACTTTATGACAGTCAGCGGGCCAGGCAGCCAGTTCAGATCAGTGCGCACAGGCCCTTCTGCAGTGACTTCAGTGCAGCCGTGTCTGCTTCAGCCAGTGCATTGAGAACCTGGAGACAAAGCGGTTGGGTTTCCCAGCACAATGGAAGGCAAGAAACAAGGCTGGATTCTGGGCCGAGGTTGCTCACTTGGCTGGCTCAGGAGTCAGTGCTGGAAGAGGAAGGATTCAGTGGGGTTGTTGTTTAGCTTTCTCTTTGTAGAGAAGGTCACGCACTCCACACTGTTGATGCCACTGCGAGAGCCTGGAGCGTAATGCTTGTTTATATAAAGGCAGCTAGCCTTGGCAATCGGGGGTATGCAGTACGCTCAGGCAGAGAAACAAAGTGCTATTCTCAGCTTCCCTGGCCAATTTGGCCTTGTTTCCTGGTAAACACAAACGTAACGTAATGACATATTTGGATTTGTGCCAGTAACTGGGCTCTTGTGTCACTGACTCACGATTTCTTGACCTACCACATGTAGTTTGCCAACTTGCTATAAGTAGCTGAGAGTTGTACGATCCTGGTGCGACACCTGTCCAGTGCCAAATGATGGAGCGCACCCGTACCACAACGAGCATCAGCCCGATACACTCCTCAGCCCAACACAGTGTGCTCAGAATCTGGATCTAAAATGTGTCCTATAAGGTGTCATAAGAACAGCCAGACTGGATCAGAACCATGGTCCATCTAGCCCAGTCCCCTGTTTGCCAACAGTGGCCAGCGCCAGGTGCTTCAGAGGGAATGACCAGACCAGGGCAATTATCATGTGACCCAGCCCCTGTTGCCCATTCCCAGCTTCTGGCTGTCACAGGTTTAGGGGCACCCAGAGCGTGGGGTTGCATCCCTGATCATCTTGGCTAGCAGCCATTGATGAACATATCTTCCATGAACTTACTTCATTTTTTAAACTATTTAACCCTTTAACTATTAACCCTAAACCTTAACTATTTTTGGCCTTCATAACATCCCCTGGCAACGTGTTCCCCAGGTTGGCTGTGTGTTGTGTGAAGAAGTACTTCCTTTTGTTTGTCATAAACCTACTGCCTATTCATTTTGTTGGGAGCCCCATGGTTCTTGTGTTATGTGAAGGAAGAAATAACACTTCCTTATTCACTTTCTCCACAGCTTTTACAATTTTATAGACCTCTGTCATATCCCCCCTTAGTTCTGTCTTTTCTAAGATGACCAGTTGGTCCCAGTCTTTTTAATCTCTCCTCATATAAAAGCTGTTTCATAGCTAATATTTTATTTTGCCCTTTTCTGTATTTTCTCCAGTTCTAATATTATCTTTTTGGTGGTGGGTTGATGAGAACCATACGCAGCATTCAATGTGTGGGTGTGCCATGGATTTATATAGTGGCATTATGATATTTTTTGTCTTATCATCTATCCCTTTACTAATGGTTCATAAAGTTCTGTTAGATGTTTTGGCTTCTGCTACACATTAAGTGGATGCTTTCAGAGAATTATCCATGATGACACCAAGATCTCTTTCTTGAGTGGTAACAGCTAATTTTGTGTGTGTAGTTGGTCTCGCAAGGACTCCCAAGGGATTGGTGAGCTAGAATGAGGGGCATTGCATTCAGGGTGTTTGTTGTGTTCTGTGTGATCTGTATTCTGTGTATTTCCCATGCGTAAGTAAAGAGCAGTAATGTTGGAATCCTGTGCAAAGTCTCCGTGTGTTTCCACTTGCCACGTGCTCCCTGACAGTTAACTCTGCCCCAGAAGGCTCAGCGTTTTGGTGGGGTTCGGGGGGGTGTTCGGGAAGTTATAAGGGGGAACTGAGGGGTCAGAACAGGTATTGGACAGGGGACCATGTGGTCTAAGCTCTCAGGACAGGGTGCTAGACAAAGGGTCTGCACCCTGGCAATGTGCCTATGCGCACCAAGCCAGGGCCAGTGCCTGGACTCTGTTCCGACTCCAGGGACAGGAATTCAGGGGCTGGATCCCTTCACAGCAGCCTGGTAAGTAGCCAAGGTGCTCAGCTGGCCCTGTGACAGGAACTTACGTGATCTTTGATGCCATCACTGTTCACTCTACCTGTATGCTATTGTCCTTTCTTGTCTATTGTAAGCTCTTTGGGGCAGGGACCACCTACAGAAATAGTTTGTGCAGTGCCTACCCCAAAGGGGCCCCAATCTTGGATGGTCCATAGACACTACCATGATAAACATGATTAATAATAAAGCCACGAGCAGCTCACTGCCCTCACGCACAGCCCTATGCACGTTATTTTGTGCTCTCAGCAGGGCTGACCTGTGCAGTAGAATGGGAGTCTGGGAGCTGATGGGAAGCTGCACGTTCTCATGGCTCTGGACCGCTGAACGTTTGCCTCTCCCCAAAGCGGCAGCGTGCAGTGTGTCTGTAAGGCAGTCACTTGGCGGATGAGATCTGTTGACACTTTGACTAACGCCACCCCCATGTTCTGGATCAGCTAAAGCTGTATAACTGAGAACGGAGCCAGAAGCCAAAACTGGGAAGAGATGCATCTGTTAAAAAATAGCCAACTGACTCATTTGTTTCTCTCTGACAACATGCAAGAGACTTCCCAACTCACCAAGCGTCACTGCATTTGGGGCGGGAACTAGAATGAGAATTTTATGGATAGATAAAACTAGCATTAGCGTTTCGTGGGCCTGATTCTCCTCATGCTCACTCTGGTGTTGTTCAAGAGCAGCCTCGAAGTCAAGGGAAATAAAGGCAGCGTAAAGCCGGTGTAAGAGAGAGCAGACTAGACGACACTCTGGCTGCCTTTGCGGTCTTGTGGGGCCATAATGTGAGCATTTTAGCACACTTGGCAATGCCTTCTCTGGACTCCCTGATTGCTTTATCTATTGTTTTATGAGAGCCATCAGGTGAACGGATTATATGATCAGCACTTTATTTCCCGTGCTGGGAAGATGCTGCCTAGTTGGTCTCTTACAATGACTCTTAATTCAAAAGCCTGAATGGCTCACGTATTTTCATCTATACTGAGCTCATGTTACAAGCCTTCCTGGGGCTCCAGGCTATTTTGTATTAATGAAATGGCTTTTAAGCATGGTTGTAATTGTAATGATCCGTGGCTCCAGGGGGGTTTAAAATATTTAAAGGGTCTAGGGCAAGAGGGTTTGATGTCAGAAACCTTCACACCTGCCTTTGACAAGGGGGAGGGCCAGTGTCTTGCAAAGAGGTCCCAGTTGTCTCACCTACCTTATCAGTCTGAACATCCCACCCTAGCTTTAAAGGCCTTGCTTGGCCCAGGCCAGGAGTCACCTTCTGGGATGTACCCCTGCCAGCGAGGCCATTTCCTCCTCCCTGTCCCATTTTCACCTCTTCCCTGCTGCTCACTGTGTGCCGCAGGTTCTCCCCGCCCATCCGCTCCTTATTCAGATATTTCCCAAAAATCCATGTCGTCCAGGAGGCCTTAGCAATAAAAATAAACCTCGTTCTCTAAGTTGATTCCTTCCTCTGGGGCTCTCAGACACGTGGCTTTCTCTGTCTGACTTCTCGATTGCAGCCTCTTTGGGGGGAGCAGTGTGGTATTTGTGCCTTGTTCAGCTCTAAAGCAGGGCTTAAGTAACAGTGAGAACAATAACTTCCCAGCCCTTCTTGATACCATCTGCAGTTTAGTTTGCATACCAGCAACGAGGACAGCAATGGAAAGCGTCAGGCCTATGTTACCTGCTGGTGTTTGCAGCTTATCACAGAACTTGTTTCAAGTGGTTTATCCTCTCTCTAATTAGAGGGCCTTCCATCTTTGTGTTGGTCACAGCTACCAGGCTTCAGCAAGAGAGAGCTTTCCCTGTCCTGGCTCCCCTGGCAGAGCTGCTGCCAGCTGCGCTAAAGCCCAGAGACCACAGGACCAGATTAATTGCAGTATGTACATGGTGCAGTCCTTCTGCTGGTCACACCAACAAAAGTCAAGACTTCAGGGTGAGGCTGCAGAGCCAGCTGCTGGAAGCAGACTCTGCTCTCTGGGTCACGGCAGCCTGGGAAAGATTGTCTCTGGAGCTGTGTCTCTCTGAGGTTTGTGTCTGAGGGCATGTCTCTAGGGAGAGTTAGCGTGGCAAGCTGGGCTGGAGATGTGCAGCGCTCTCGCCTGCTGCGCTCTAACTGGCCATGTGGATCTGGCGACCGCCAGCAAAAGTTCCGTGGTGCGCTCTGACCTGTCACTGTTTCAAACCACAGGAGATCAAAGTGAAACTTTTAGGGCAGCGCACTGTCGGTTTATAACCCAGCTGGCTGTGCACTGGCTCCCCTCTGCTCAAATCCCACGTCTCCCACTGCTGCTAGCTCTGGTAGAGCTGTTCCTGCACTGCGGCAATCGCGGGAGAATCTGACAAGCTGTCAAACACAACTCAGACACAACCTAGGGAAGAGAGAAGTAAACGGACTTCCTGGTCTCATTCCAGGCACGCCATGGCTCCTGGATCAGGTCTGGGGGAGCTTTGCACATGTCAGTCTGCTAAGAACAGGTGAAAAACAGGGGACTTTACACAATCTGCACGAGTCAGAGTGGTTTCCAGGATAGTCAAGTGGGTGAGCCTGAATTTTTAAAAACGGAACCATTAAAAAAATGTTTCTTTTCTCATAGAGCCTCCTTTCAATAGTGTGCCCTGAAACACAAACAGGAGCTCCAGAGAGTTCTTGTCGGCCAGCATTCCATGGAGACGCTGTCATGGACACTTCCCCTTCCAGGCCCAGCCCTACATCTGTCAGGCCTCGGCTGGACGGCAGAATTCTACCACCTTTTAGCACGGTTGTGTAGAGATTGCATGATGTGGACCTTGAGTTAGCAGGCAGTGAGTCCAGGAGAAATCACGTTAAGCATCATGTTGGCTCACTGGAGTTACAGCCTAGTCAGCGTCTATTGGCATTCTCTGGGGATGACCCACATAACTGGCCTGCGGCTTCACCATTTGTGAGTGATGAGGCCATCCCCAAGTCACCACTGCAGTGCCATTGTGTAGCTGGTAGTAGGCACTCGCCTGTTCTGTTCCCTAGAGGTTCTGATACGGCCATCCTCACCGGAGTACCTGAGCCCTGCCCGCTGTGCAGTGAGAAACGGGACTGAAACTTGTTGTGTGCGTCTCTCTGTCCATCTTCTCGCCAGAGACAGACGTGTGCAGCAGTGCGTTTGGTTTTGGAAGGGTGCTTTTATTTATTTTTTTCTGTATTGCCCATCACCTGTGTGTGGACACACACAACATAAAATCTCAAATCAAAGAGTTATGTAGCTTTAAATGAGAAATGGAGAAGTTTCACTTCTATTCAAGTCTGTTTGTTAAGCTGCAGCTCCAGTCGTTGCAGCCACCCTAGAGACTATCCAGATGTCTTTCTAACTCTCTAGGGAAAAGGAAGTGGCTTCAGAGGGAAAGTACTCAGGCTCTCGCGCGTCTCTCCACAGGTTAATGTCTCTTACGGCACTGCGTGAGCTGGAGTATCTTTGCAGTGTTACCAGATGTGCCCGTCACTTTGAGGTATGCTCATTTATTAGGGTTACCTTCCTGGAGAAGGGGGTGTGATTCTATCAATGTGCTGCTTGTGTTACTCGTGTGTTCATAAGGCTACAAGTCCCCTCCCAATGGAGCTATCCTGCAGGACCTAAGGTTTTCAGGGCTCGGTTCCTCCAGCCCCAGATTCAAATAAACCCCCCCAGAGACACACAACCATTCCAGATTAACTGAGTGCGTCTGAGCAGACCGGACTATCGGCATCTCAGCTGACCCCTTATTTGTCCCTGAACTCAGCAGGCTGGGTGAGACAGCGCTGTCAGCTGTCACCCTCATGTGCCCGTTGCACCGCACCAGAATGGAGCACACTTCTGAGCAGGCTGGGTCCAAACAGCACTTTCAGCTGCTCCCCTTACATGCCCCCTGGACTCAATCAGGCTGGGTCAAACAGCACGTTCAGCTGTCACCCTTATGCGCCTCTGGACTCCGTAGGCTAGGCAGAGAAGCACTTCTCAGCTGCCTCCCACCTCACTCTACAACTGTTCTAGCAGTAACCCCCTTGATAAGCAAACCCCATAGGATTTTGGGCACTCCAGGGATCTTTGTCTTAGGTAAAAGAAGTGTTGCTGCAGAGCAAGATAGGGAAGCCAAGAACACAAAGGAATAAATGCATTTGGAGAGAGAGAAACTGGCAACCAGCTTGATTATAATAGTTTATTGCCAGGTATATAAAACATGATACTAAAAGTGATGCCATACAAGGAGAGAAAAACAATCTAACACTTACAATACAACGAAATTACAGTAGGGGTATTGGAGAAGGCTAGCCCAGGTTTGATTACAAAAGTAGAACGTTATACCTGGATTAAAGAGAGAGAGAGAATTGGGGAAAGATGGGGGTCGGAGAGGAATCTCGCCACTCCTTGCAGCTCAGAAGTTCCCAGGGGACAGGCTGTTCAGCTTAGGGTCAGGCACGTTTGAGAGAGAGGCAAAGCTCACAATAGGATCAGTCAGGAAATGGGAAGCAGGCAGCATTTGGGTCCAGGCATCAGAACAGGGGTTTGAACTTGGGTAGGGGTATTTTGTAGAACCAGGTTTGTTTGTGGGTAAACAACGTCTCAATGAAGTACCCCAGGGTGGTTTTCTCTATGCTGGACAATAGGAGCTGAGCACTCCCGGCTATGGACAATGTTCCTTGAGGGAGCTCACAGTGCAACCAGGCAGACTCAATGTTTTGCATACCAATAACTACAGTGGTCTGATAACCGCCGAGCTGGATGGGTGTAGGTGTGAGTTCATTTACATCAGGAGCAGGGATCTCCCATCATGCAGTGCGTTCCTGCCTTGCCAATCCCAGAGTTCAACGCGGTCGCTGCTTTGGAGCTTGGTTCTCCATTCTTCATGCTAATTCTTGTTCCATCTTCAATGTAAATGAGGCTTCAGTTCTCCATTCAATGAGCTAATTGAGATGCCTCTTTATACATCTTCTATGTAAATGAGGCATGGGGAGTTGTCTCAATCCTGTCACCCTTGTTTGGAGGGTTTTAGGTGCGTCTCCCACAGCCTTTTCATCGCTTTTGTTTCTGGTTCAAGCAGAGGCTGGGGGGGGGGGATTAAGCGGGACCAGAGAGAGCAGAGGATTGCGCCCTGGTTCCCCAAGAGCACAGAGCTCCAGGTAACAGCAGGCAGATGCTTGATCTACACCAGGAATTCCCGAGATGAATTTTTGTTCTGAGCCACGCTGCTGGCTGCAGCCAATGGATGGACGCGCCTGGGGAGAGCTAGTCTCCAGTGCCATTGCTGGTGCTTCTGCTGCCCAGCCACTCGTTGCCTCGTTTGGCTAATTGCACCGACACTGCCTGAGCCACGCGTCTTCACGAGTACCCAGAGCAAGGACCCTCTCTCCTGGGCCATCCATGGACCAACTCTCATGACAACTAAATTAACTAAAAGAGCAGACAGCACCGCCTGGCTCAGCAAAGCCCCATTAGCCAGGCTTCCACTGATAAGACTTGCTGAGACGTACGCCCGCTTATATCGCCGCGTTCTGTTTCTTTGCCGCCCGTTAGTTGCTCTCTGGCTGTGACAGCTGAGATGGGCAGGAGAGATTTTGATGGTACGTTAACGGTTGCCTAGATGAGGAAGCTAGCACCAGTGTGACCACGGTGACTATGATTTTCGTTTTGTGTGTTATGGTAATATCTCAGGGCCCCAGCCAGGGAGCAAGGCTCCGTTACGCTAGCTACTGTGCGAACATGGGACACAGAGATGGTCACTGTCACGAAGAAGTTATACGCCAAAGGTTTGTCTAACCTGGAGCTGGAGGTGTAATCTCCAGCTTGGGCAGACATACTTGTGCTAGCTTTGATCTAAAACTAGCAGCAGGATGGGCTAGCTGCCCCAGGAATGCAGGTAGGGTTTCAGACAGAATTAGATTCACACAGCTCCCGTGTCCAACTTCTGTGCAGCTGCACCGCTAGTTTTGGCATGCTAGCTCAATCCAAGCTAGTATGGATACGTCTCCCTGCGCTGGCAATTCCACCCCCGCTCCAGTGCAGACATACCGTGAGTGGCTCCATCAGCGCACACCACGCAGCACTGGTGCAAAGTGCGCAGACTTACATCACGGGACTCGTCCTGGCTAGGTCAGATTGCAACCCGGTCTGACACCAGCACAGCACGTCCACACCGGAGCAGGTACACAGGCACAAAACAACCCAGTGCAAACAAGGCCTCAGAGTCCGTGTCTCTCACTTGAAAGGCTTCAAACTCCCTTTTCCCCTGCTGGCCCCACAGGCAGTCTGGATTCAGCTCACTGCTGTGACCTGTGTTTGACTCAAGGCCACCGTTCTCAACCTGCACAGGGGAAAGAACCCTCAGTTCCTAGCTCAGCCTTTCACCGGGAGGCTGCTGTTTGTATCGACAGGAATAAGCCACGGTTCCCCGCCTTAGCACCCAGACCAGCCCGCTGGAGCCCGTGGATCGTGGACAATTGCAAGAGGAAAGGAGCATCTGCTCAAAAGCCCTCCGCTTCCGCTCTATCCCCTAACCCCACTAGTGCCCACTGGCTTCTGCAGGAACCACAGTCCCTGGGGCTGCCCCTGAGCTGAGCTGCAAAGCACAGAGGGGAGCAGGTCAGGGAGACCAGTCCCTTGTTGTGCTGCTTTCCCCTATAGGCCTTGAGGAGGGAGACTCTGAAGAAGCCAGCCTCTGGGAGCCCAAAGCCCATGGAGTCCCCACAGAGGGATTTCTGCAGTCTCAGGGCAAGGGGCATTTATGCTGCACGTCCGGGCTCTCCCCAGGCATGGGCAAGGTGGGGAGCGTGAGGCTCTTAGTGGTTTCCAAGCGTGGATGGTTAGTTCCTTGCTATAGCTGCCTCAGCAGGTGGGATCACTGATTAGGGCTGGAAGGGATCTCAGGAGGTCATCTGTAGGACAAGGAGCTGTCTGGGCCAAATGCTATTCTGGCTTGCAGGCGTGGCACTGACCCGGGACCTTGCACTGGATGGCAAAGCCATCAATGTGTCCTAAATAAGATCATACAAATGGCAGATTGAGTCAGACCAATGGTCCATCTAGCCTATGTCCTGCCTTCTGAAAGTGGCCAGTGCCAGATGCTTCAGAGGGAATGAACAGAACAGGGCATTTATCAGGTGATCCATTCCCTGTCACCCATTCCAAGATCCTGGCAGTCAGAGATTTAGGGACACCCAGAGCACAGGGGTGTGTCCCTGGCCAGCTTGGCTAGCACCCATTGAGGGACCTATCCTCCATGTAATTATCTAGTTCTTTTTTTAACCCAGTTATACTTTGGCCTTCACAACATCCCCTGGCAAGTAGTTCCACAGCTCGACTGTGCATTGTGTGAAGCAATACTTCCTCGTGTTCGTTTTAAACCCAACGCCTATTAATTCCACTGGGTGACCCCTAGTTCTTGTGTCATGTGAGGGGGTAAATAATACTTCCTTATTCATTTTTTCCACCCCCGTCATGACTTTATAGCCCTTTGTCATATCCCCCTTAGTCGTCTCTGGGCCGATTCAGCACAGGCCACTCCAGGCTCTGAACACTGGAGAGGTCCCGTTTGCAGGTGTAACCTGAGGCTCAGGTTCACGCTGCCTTCTGCTCTGTTGTGTCTGCTGAAGAGGCAAAGATGATCGCTGCAGAAGGGTCCATTGTGCCCTGTGCAGGGTTTTCATGTTCATATGTGAGCCAAACGAGCAAAGGCTGGAGGAACTGGGTATGTCCCATTTGGAACAGAGGAGATTACGGGGGAACGTGGCAGTGGTCTTCAGATGCTTGAAATGCTGCCATAAAAAGATAGAAAAAAGTTGTTCTGTTGCCACAGAGGGCAGATTGACGAGAGGCAATGGGATCAAATTACAGCAGAGCAATTTAGATTAAATCTCAGGAAGAATGTCCTCACTGTAAGAGCAGTAGGACACATTTCCTTGGCTGAAATACAGGGAGGGCTTTGATTTCGTATCACTTTACGGTCCCTCTTATCCTCTCATTTGTACCCCACGTTAAGATGGATGAAATTCAGATATTAGCCAGAAGCCTGAATTCAAACCCCTGAAGAAGAAGAAAAGCCTGACCTTTCACACCATGTCTACACAGCTGCAGCAGTGAACTCCCAGCCAGCTGGGCTGCCCGAGGTGGGCTAGCGGGGCTAACACCATCGCGCTGATGCACAGTCCCTCCCTCCGCTTCACAGCCTGAGCTCCAGCCTCGTCCGCAGCTTGAAAGTGCTAATACGCAGCTGTTTTCACAGCGCTGGGTTAGTCCCGCTAGCCTCGTCTGGCAATGTGGGCTGTGAGGCTCACTGCTGCAGGCTGGGTACATGGACCGCAAGGTCTGTGCGCAGGTGTGGGGCTGTTCTCTCTCACCCCGTTGTCCCAATGGGCCATCAGAGGGTGTGTGCTCTTTTTCCCTGCTGTCAATCTGACCTCCCACCACAGACTGATTTCTGAGCTGACCCTGCGTTCTGGTAGGAGCCCAATCTAAGAACCCGCCTCCCACCTCGAAAGCCGTGGAAATCCTCTCCGCTGGTTGGAAGATAATGTGTTAGGCCGAGGTCTTCCAATCTAGGAGCCTTAATTCCATGTGCATGAGATCATGGGCCTGATTCGCCAGGGTGCTAAGCCCCTGCATCTTGTACTGAGTTCAGCCCCTCTGAAAAGCAGGTGATGTTGATTTCAGGACCCACAGGGAGTCAGGAGCCCGCACGTGGGCCTGAAACCTCGCCTAGATTTCACAGTCACGGTGGATCATTTCCTGTGCATTTTAGCAGAGTCTTCCAGTGCTGCTGGTCCCCGCCCCAGGGCCAAGCTGTCCAACCCTGTTGAGATTCCTTGTTTTATGGCATTTCAGACACGCGGGAGCTAGCGACGTGCTCTCCTTTCTAATCCCACGGAGGGATTGCATTGTCTCTTCTGTTATCCTGGAGCTTTCTTTCTGCCCATTATCAATTTCAGCCTTTCTGAATCTCTTGCAGTTTCTGCTTTATTTCCTGGATCTCTCTGCATAGCTCTTCCCAGCATGTCAGACTCTGCATTGCTTGCAGTGGGTTTTGGTGGTGGTTTTAATCTGGAGCCCATTAGTAACACCTGCTTCTTTGTGCAGTGCACGGGCTGCTTCATTATCATATTATGTAATAAGAACATCAGACCGGCCACACGGCGTGTGCACAATGGTCCATCCAGCCTAGCGTCCTGCTTTCCAAGTGTGGCCAGGGCCAGGTGCTTCACAGGGAACGATAGCTTTGCACCACGATTTGCCGGCACGTGACAACGAGAACCCCTTCTGCTGAACTCTCCAGGCTGTGGAGGAAAGGGGAGTGGGAAGCAGCTGCTGCTTTAGGGGATGTAAAAGCTTTCACAGTGCCGTCTCTGCCACACTGCGGTCCTTCCTCTTGCCCCTTCGCCCCACCTTGGCCACTGAAGGCCCTTTCCTGGCCAAACCTCAGGGCCTCTTTTCCTTTCCCATCCTTCCCGAGCTGTTTTCTGCCTTTGATCCAGCCTGGCTCCAGCGACACTGGAGCAATGAGCACCCGGTGCCAGCAGCAAGACAGCTCAGTGCGTGAGGAGTGGCTGCTGTGCGTGTGGTCTGCTCTGCCTGTTAGCGTCCCCCCGGTGGTGCAGCTGCACTGATATGGGCATTTGCTGAAATTTGGGTCCATAAGGCCCTAGCAGCAGCTCTTTCCCAAGGCCTCCACGTCCTGGTGGTGCTCATCCTGCTTTCCAGCTGGTCCTTCAGTGGCCAATACGATCCCAGTGCGGGCCAGTGCCTAGTGATATCCAGGTGCAGCCAACACAAAAACCCACCACCATCATCATAGTTGAATGGGAACGGAAGCTCCTTAGAGGTGCTTCCTCCATGTCCCAGCACAGGCACACTGGTAAGGTGGGGGGGAAGCTTGCTCTGCTAACTACGCGGTCCCCAGGTTCTCTGGACAGCAGGTTTCAGCTGTCAGTGGTTCTCATACCGATGAGATTGTAACGGAACTACCATGTATCTGTCTCTGGCAGAGCTCAGAGTTAATGTTCTTGTGGCAATTTCCCAAGAGAACAGGAAATGACGGTAATGTCTCCTTTCCCGGAAAAGAAACAAAGTCCAAGCCAGGGGGTGAGTCACTGTGGAGCCTACAATGGCTGAGGTGTTTGCTTGCAGAGTTTGTAAGACACCAAACTAACTCCTGACTTGCCAAATGCTTTTCTAGGGACACACGAAGCGCTGTAGCAACAACTGAAGTCTATGTTTTGTGGATTAATCATAGGGCCTCAGCATGCTGCCAGCAGACCCTCTCCTTAGTGACTCACGCTATTGCAGAGTAAGTGGATCAGGAAAGCAGCATTTCTAAACCGAATGGTCACATCTGCTGAGATACGTGCCTGTAACTAAAGCACACTCAGTGCTATCCTCCTCTTTCCTTGGAGAGAGAAACCGTGTGCATTCTGGAAGGGTGACGGTGCAGACGTGCGAGTGCCACACTCCTGTGGTGTGGGTGTGTTCAGCTGCACGTCTCTGATTTGGTTCATTATGGGCCTGACTCAACCCTTGACATCAACAGAAGCCTTTCCACTGACTTCAGTGAGTCTCGGGTCAAGACTTAATCAGCTAATGGCCTTGTGCTGAGCGTGGCTCTGGGTCTGCACTTGGAGCCCTCTGGAGCTTTCCAGGGTCTGGATATGGGGCTTGATTGGCACCATCTACATCCATGACTGAGGGAGAATGAAAAGCACCAAGGTAGTTTGCATGCTTGGCAGCTGGACAATCTTCAGAGAACGCATTCACAGCTGGCCAGAGCTGAATGGTGCTGGTGAGGCAGGAAAGTGACCAGCCTGGTGCTGTAAAGCAATGTGGTGCAGGGCTGCAAATGCTGCCTCCAGCCTTTTACTTCTCCTCTCTATTGGCCTGACGCTTGCTGCTCCAAAGGATGCTCATGCTAATAAATGCAAGAATTTATACACTTGACTTATTGGAAAATTTGAATTGTGGCCTGTGGCCTGGTTAGAACGTCACTGGGAACTCAAGTCGAGAGCTGTTTGGGCTGGGTTTGTCTAATGTCTTTCTCTGGTCTTGGTTTCCTGGTCTGAGCTGCATGACAAGTAAATTCTATCTGAGACGAGCTTAACACAACGAGCTTAGCACAACCAGTGGGCCTGATCAGGCAGATTTCCTTGTCCTTGCTGGCAGGCCTTCTGCCTACAGACCACAAAGGTCCTGGTTTGAGTCTCATGAACAAATATGAGAATATGCAATTTTGTACATGTTTAAAATAAAAACCTGATTTGTGACCAGATTAAACTGTGAAATGCAACAATGGTGGAGTTTTTCTCTCTAAAATTGGTCCAGTTTTCACCAGGACCACTTCTGAGACAAAACAAACTATCTTCAAGAAAAACTCCCAGAAATGTCTGAGATTTATTATGAATTGTGTCCATCTTCGTGAGTTCTGTTACCGGGAGACACCTCAGACTTTGAGGTTCTCAGATTTTTCTGCAAGTATTTCACACAGCCCTAGAATCCATCAAGATGGGCCCCGATCCTAGAATCAGGTTCATGTGGACATAGGTGGACCAGACAGATCTAGTTGCAGGTTCAGGGCCATGATGAGCAAATCCTAAAGACTCCTGCAAATGAGCTTGACTGGAGAGTGCAAAGAGTGAAGGCCACAGCAGCACTACGCAGGCCTTGTCTCCTTTGGGGATGCATCCCCCAGCCAGTCACTGATGTGTGTGCCCCAGTGCACACCCCAGATGTAGACCAGGAAAGCTATGATTATAGCCCTGCCTCCATGGGTGTCAGTCACAGCTTTCCGCAGCTAGTGCAGCGAGATTGGTGACTTGTGATGATGGCTGGATCCAGGCCCATTCCCAGAGCAGACAAGGCTCTGAGATAGCAGAGGGAGGATGGGAGTTACTAAAGAATCTCTGGAAAAGCGCTGTGCTTAATTTCTGTTAAGCAGACCCTTGTTTAACACATTGCAACTCTGCTTCTCTCAAATGGAATGATATGGAAATATATGTTGAGTCAAATCCTTTAAATACAATCTTTTCAGGTTCATTTATACAATGAAACATCACTTTATTATAATGGAAATTGAGGCATACCTGGGAAAAGATCAAAACAGTCAGGAGGGCTGTACAGACCTTCTACCTGAGCCTTTTCGTGGCACACAAATGGGAGAGAAAAGGACAGGGCAGCAGAACTCTTCTTTGGGAGCACTGGCTGTAGGGGAGAAGGGAGACCACTCGGTGTGTGGCTGCCAGGAACCTACAACGGTGTGTGGGTGTGAGTGAGTGAGAGAGACCATCCACTGTACTGCAGAGTAGGGCCTGGGTCCAAGGAGGCATTTGAGTTGATTCAGCACAATTGTTTTCTTTAGAAAGCACCCGAGCCTGCTTGGGGTACAGATTTACCTGCACTGCATGAAACAGAAATCGGGCCAGAAAGCAATACCCAGCCTGTGTGCTGTTGATAAGGGGGAGGGGGAGAGCGCACCGATGGTCAGGTGCACGAGCTGGCAGTGATTAACATCTAGGAGCACTCAGAAAGAACAGTGCTTATAAACCTTTATTAACACAGGGGAAGGATGGACAGAGGCAGCTGCCCAGATGTGAGAGGTCACCTGGCTGAGTAGCTAGAGTAAACCAGGACTGCTGTTCTCTGACTCTGCCAGAGCCTGGTGACCTGGGCAAGTCACCAAAGCCAACGTTTTGGAATCTAGGGGTTACATTTTCAAACCTAGGTGCCTGAAGAAAACAGAAGTTTTGGATACTCTGGACTCTGAAAATCAAGACACTTATATTGGGGAGCCTAAATGTGGAACTGAGTCCAACTTTAGATACCCAGGTTTGAAAATTTTGGCCTAAGACTTTCTCAGGGTCTCTCAGCAAACTGGGAAGAGCATTCTGGTCTCCTGCTGCCCAGTCATGTATATTAACGACTAGAGTGTGCTCTCCAAAATAAGCATGATAAAGGTATTAAGGTACCTGGCCACGGGGTCAGAGATTTTCTATCTGTAGGGTCGTAGCATGTCTGTGTGGGATGTCTCTTTGTTTTGTGTTTGTACAGTGCCTAGCACAGTGGGATCCCAGCCCATGATTGGAGTCCTGGGTTCTATGATAATACAAATAATAAATAAAACAGTGTATTTCTTCCATTCTTGGTCTACTGCAATGTCTTTCTAAGCTTGTACAAGATATTCAGATGGCACAAAGAATAGTTTATCTTTCAAAAATTGCAGAAGTTCTCTTAAGAAGTAACTTTGATTAGATACACATCACAGAGGAAAGCCAAAGTCATTAATTTGCTTGTGTCCTTGCCCGTGGAAATCGGATTTAAAATCCCGCTTGATCCCGCACAGCCAGACTCAGTACTGCTTCAGAGCTGATGGAGGCAAGAAATTAGCTGTAACTCACTACTATGCAGAGAAGCAACAGGATCTCGTGCAGGGAGCTAACTCTGATTATGGTGAGGTGTCTTCCCAGGATGTTTGATTAGCTCATGATGGACCCGCATTCACTCCGAAGCCAGGCAATTCCTCGATCTCAGCGTGGTTGCCTGGAAAGCAGGCTGGCAGCCCTGATAATAGTCAGCAGTGGATTTCCAAAGACTTAGAATCATAGAAGATTAGAGTTGGAAGGGACCTCAGGAGGTCACCTAGTCCAACCCCCTGCTCAAAGCAGGACTAACCTCAGCTAAATCGTCTCAGAAAGGGCTTTCTCAAGCCGCAGCTTAAAAACCTCTAAAGATGGAGAAAAGTTCAAGAGGGGTAGCTGTGTTAGTCTGTATACAGCAAAAACAATGAGAGTCCTGTAGCACTTTAAAGACTAACAAATTTCTGCAGGCATAAGCTTTGAAGTGGGTTGTAGCCCACGAAAGCTTATGCCCTCAGAAATTTGTTAGTCTTTAAAGTGCTACAGGACTGTCGTCGTTTTTTCTAAAGATGGAGATTCCACCACCTCCCCAGGTAACCCATTCCAGTGCTTCACCACCCTCCTAGTGAAAAGTTCTTCCTGATGTCCAACCTAGACCTCCCCCAATGCAACTTGAGACCGTTGCTCCTTGTTCTGTCATCTGCCACCACTGAAAACAGCCTAACTCCATCCTCCCTGGAACCCCCTTTCAGGTAGTTAAAGGCTGTTATCAAATCCCCCCTCATTCTTCTCTTCTGCAGAGTAAAGAAGCTTAGTTCCCTCAGCCGCTTCTCATAAGTTTTGTGCTCCGGCCCCTTAATCATTTTGTTGCCCTCCACTGGACTCTCTCCAACTTCTCCACATCCTTTCTGTAGTGGGGGACCCCAAAACTGGACACAATACTCCAAATGTGGCCTCACCAATGCCAAATAGAGGGGAATAATCACTTCCCTCCATCTGCTGGCCATGCTCCTAATAATGAAGCCCAATATGCCATTAGCCTTCTTAGCAACCAGGGCACACTGCTGTCTCATATCCAGCTTCTTATTCACTGTAATCCCCAGATCCTTTTCTACAGAACTTCTGCCTAGCCCGTCGGTCCCCAGTCTGTAGCTGTGCATGGGATTCTTCCGTCTTAATTGCAGGACACTGCACTTGTCCTTGTTGAACCTCATCAGATTTCTTTTGGCCCAATCCTCCAATTTGTTTAGGTCACTCTGTATCCTATCCCTCCCTTCCAGTGTGTCTACCACTCCCCCTAGCTTAGTGTCATCTGCAGACTTGCTGAAGGTGCAATCCACCCCATCCTCCAGATCATTAATGAAGATGTTGAATAAAACCGGCCCCAGGACTGACCCCTGGGGCACTCCGCTTGTGGCCGGCTGCCAGCTAGACATGGAGCCATTGATCACTACTCATTGAGCTTGATGATCTAGCCAGCTCTCTGTCTATTTTATAGTCCATTCATCCAACGCATACTTCTTTAACTTGCTGATAAGAATTCTGTGGGAGACTGTATCAAAAGCTTTGCTAGTCAAGGTATATCACATCCACTGCTTTCCCCATATCCACAGAGCCAGTCACCTCTTCATAGAAGACAATCAGTTTGTTCTTTCTTGCCCTTGATGAATCTATGTTGACTGCTCCTGATCACCTTCCTCTCCTCCAAGTGCCTTAAAATGGATTCCTTGAGGACCTGCCTCATGATTTTGCCAGGGATTGAGGTGAGGCTGACCGGTCTGTAGTTCCCTGGATCCTCTTTTTTCCCTTTCTTGAAGATGGGCACCATATTTGCCTTTTTCCAATCATCAGGGACCTCCCCCAATTGCCACGAGCTTTCAAAGATGATAGCCAATGGCTCTGAAATCACATCAGCACCCTCGGGTGCATTGCATCTGGCCGCATGGACTTTGTGTGTGTCCAATCTTTCTAAATAGTCCTGGACCTGTTCCTTCAGCACTGCGGGATGCTCACCTCCTCCCCATTCTGGGGTGCCCAGGGCAGTAGTCTGGGAGCTGACCTTGCCTGTGAAGACAGAGGCAGGAAAGGCACTGAGTACCTCAACTTTCTCCACATCCTCTGTCACTTGAGAGCTGGGTTTAAAGCATTCCTGACGTGGAGGGCCTCTCATGCCCCACCACAGCTGTGCTGTATCGTCTAGAGAGCACATGCCTGCCTGTGCCATTTACACATGATGATGCCTTGGAGGAGCCAACAACACTAGGGAAATTGTGTCAATTCTCTGAAGAAAAGCTCTCTCCCCCCACCCAAAATAACCATAGCAATGTGTTGCATCATGGCTATAGCACCGTCCAACCCAGGGTCTCAGACCATCCTAGGAACACGAATGAACTGAGCCTGTGAAGTAGGGAAATGCTGTTACTCAGCGGTGCAAACGGGAAAGCTGTGGCACCGGAAGGTTAATGGGTGACTCACTAGCGTCTCAGGGTTCTCGGGGTAACAGCCCAGAATGAAATCAGTCTGCTTTAGTATGCAATGACACCCTGGTTCAGCTGTACTGTGTAGGTGCTGTCAAGACATTGAATAGTATAAACCAACATGGGAGTCACAAACAGGTGTCAGGGACTCACAACCACCTGTGCCTGCCTTACATTGCTAACTGCTAGGCTGTGACTAGCTGGCGGGGCAGGATCTCAGTGGGGACAAGGTTGAGAACCACGTGGAAGCCAGCAGTTGCTAGAAGAGTTTTTCTGGTACTCTCTGTGATGCTAGATTACCGTCTCTCTGCAGATTTCAGAAGACATGCACCTTGACAGTGTGGCCAGGAAGGTTCGATTAAGCTAAATTTGGGAGCTAAAAGTTTCCAGACAACGAGCTAACAGATCCCTCTGAGTAAGGGTCTAGCTGTTCTACATGTGGCCAAGGCACCTGGGCTAGCTGGCTCATGACCTCCAGTGTGTGTTGTGAAGGAAGCGCAGAACTGCTCCAGAATGGAATAGATAATTAGCAGTGAATAATTATTCTGGGAATGGAGCTGTGCTTAAGTTGTCAATGACCAGACTGTGGAATTCTCATATGTGCTTGTTGTTCTGAATTATGTGTGAAGTCCTTCAGGAATTCATTCTTGGTCTAGGGATTCCGCGGCTGATGCAGTCAGAGACATGCGCTCGGCTCTGTAACACCACGGGCCCATACAGCATGAGTTTCTAACTGTATTGGAACTGGCTAGACTTGAGCAGGGTAAGCAGTGGTGCACGGAAACTGGTGCATGTCCATAGGGGAAACAACTAGAGCGTGCACAGGTACCAAAATGTGGATCCACAGGCGCAGGCGTCACCTGGGTTCTCTAGTGCCGCGGGAAGCTGCCTATGGCAACAAAAGGAAGGAATAAACCCTCATTTGGCTAAATGGTGCAGTGGGCCCAGTCTGACAATCTACATGTAGCTGATGGGTGAGTGTAAACTCCAAGGGCTAGAGACCGTGAGAGCTAGAGCCCTGTGCTGTGGCTGGCATCGCCCTGGCCCAGGGTGGTGTGGGCAGGACTGTGCCTCCTCTGAGCACAGAAGTTGGGATTGTCCCTGCTTCTGGGGGAAGATGAAATGGGGGCAAGGATATTTCCCTACCTCCCAGGGCTGTGGTTGCTCTGGAGCATCTTCAGGGCACTACAGAAATGCAGAGCATTACTGAAGGCCAGCAAGTGACTAGAAGCCCAGGGGGCTGCTTTCAGTCCGGGGCTGGCTCTCCAGGCTGGAGGGGCCTGGGCAGGGTCCCCTGGCAGCTGCTGGCTCAGAATTCACACCTATGAATTTCCAGGAAAAACCAGTTTTTCATGTTTCCTCCCTGGTCTCCGCGTGAACAGCCCCAGGCCCTGCACACCCTCAACTCTGTGGCTATGCAACCACCGGACACAAGACAGGTAAAATTCACTCATGCAGTTGCCTCCAGTGTTTAGCCCTGATTTCCCCAGCTCCAATAATGCCTTGAACTCTGTCTCTAAGCAGTGTTGAGGGAGCCCAGAAAGGGAAGAGCTGAATGGGAGGAGTTAAGTTTTAAAGCATATACAGTGATGGGAATGGAAAGCTGCTGGCCATTGCTCTGTATTGGTGCTGCATGGTGTAAACAAACAATGTTTTCTTAAACCCAGTTCTCAGTTTGGGTCTCCCAAAGATTTATTGGGTGTCTTGCACTAACTTATGTAAAACAGAATAGACAGACCATTCTGACCTGCATCACATGTAATAGCTTGACCTCTATGCACAAAAAACACCCCCTAGAAATGTTTTGAAATGGCTATGGGTGCTTCAACTCCTATCTGATTCCAAATGTGGGTCACTAATCACACCATCCCCTTCCCAAGACACACCAAATTTCAAAGAAATCAGCTGAAGCATGTCGATTTTAGAGGACACGGAGAGGTGGATATTTAAACAGAAGTCATGACACATCCTTACTTAGCGTGGTGCTGCCACACAGCTAGAATTTAATCTAGACCACATTTCCCTAGTTTGCTTATGCAAATGTCATATGGAACTGTGTCAGTAGCCTTACTAAAATCAAGACACACAACGTCTACTGCTTCACCCCATCCATGCAGCCAGCAACCCTGTCAGAGAAGGAAGATAGGTTGGCCTGACATGATTTGTTCTTGACAAACCCATGTGGGTTATTGCTAATCTCCCCATTATCCTCAAGATGCTTACAAATCGACTGTTTAATAATTTGTTCAAGTATCTTTCCAGGTAACCAAGTTAGGCTGACTGGCCTAGAATTCTCCACCCCTTTTTAAAGACAGGTGCTGTGTTTGCCCTTCTCCAGTCCTCTGGGACTCCATGAGTTCTTCAAGATAATTGCTAATGGTTCTGAGCTTGCTTCAGCTAGTTCCCTAGGTATCCCAAGGTGAATGTCATCAGTGTTCCCTGTAAACTGAGCACGTGCACAGCAATCTCGTATCTACTGTGCAGGTCACAGGGCTGGGAGCGTGGCCAGCACCGGGGTCCCACCCTGCATGCCAGGCCATCCACCTGCCAGTACCATGGTGGTTTCTCTTGGCACCAGGCACCAGGACGTGGGATGGACCTGAGCCAGCAGGGAGGAGCAAGGTAGGGGAGCCAGGGGCTCGTGGGGGGCTCCCTTGAGGACTGAGGCTCCACGGAGAGGTAGGTGTAGGAGCTTGTGGGGAGAAAGGCCAGGGCTCCTGGGTGTCTAGAAGAGAGGGCTGCGGCCCCAACTGGGGAAGGGGCCCTAGGCTGGAAGGCAGCTATACCAGGGGCACGGACTTCACTACCTGCCTCACCTGTGTTACTGCTTAAGCGGCTGTGCCCTCACTGATTCCCCCACCATATGGGCTGTGAGCCCCTGTAGGTTTCCCCTGCCCAGCTTGAAGAGAGCAGGTCTGAGCTGGATTATCACTGGTCCTAGCAATTCTCACTCTTTTGTCTTGCTATTGGTTTAGTTGGTTATTTACATTTCCCCAAATCTAAAGCCCTTCACAGTGAGGTCAAGTTTGATGCTCAGAGGCTTTCCCTGGCTTTCATCCAGCACTGCCGTTTAATAAAACACTCTTCTCATTTTGTAAACTCTTAAGCTTCGGCTTCGAAACTGTCATGAGTTTCTTTTGTAAAAATGGCTGTTTGATCTCCAAATAGCACATCTTATCCTCCGTGTAATGGCCGTTTACACACCCAGAGTCCTTTGCTCGTTAGTGCAACAACTTTTTGGAAGCAGTGTGGTTGCTGACAATAGTTCTTGTGTGTGTTTTGGTTTGAGGCTGCCAGAAAGGAAAGTCAGACTGCAAGCAACAGATGAGGTGGAGTGCACCCTCAAAAAGTTTGCAGATGACACTAAGCTGGAGGAGTGGTTGATATGCTGCAGGATAGGGACAGGACACCGAGTGACCTGGACAAATTGGAGGATTGGGCCAAAAAAAAAAAATCTGATGAGGTTCAAAAGGACAAGTGCAGAGTCCTGCACTTAGGATGGAAGAATCCCATGCACAGCTACAGACTGGGGACCGACGGGTAAGGCAGCAGGTCTGCAGAAAAGGACCTGGGGGTTACAGTGGACAAGAAGCTGGGTATGAGTCAGCAGTGTGCCCTGGTTGCCAAGAAGGCTAATGGTACATTGGGCTGCATTAGTAGCAGCATGGCCAGCAGAGCGAGGGAAGTGATTATTCCCCTCTATTTGGCACTGGTGCGGCCTCATTTGGAGTATTGTGTCCAGTTTTGTGTCCTCCCACTATGGAAAGGATGAGGAAAAATTGGAGAGGGTCCAGAGGAGGGCAATGAAAATGATGAGGGGGCTGGAGCACAAGACTTATGAGGAGAGGCTGAGGGAACTAGGCTTGTTTAGTCTGCAGAATTGAAGAGTGAGAGGGGATTTGATAGCAGCCTTTAATTACCTGAAAGGGGGTTCCAGGGGGAATGGAGCTAGGCTGTTTTCAGTGGCGGCAGATGACAGAACAAGGAGCAACGGTCTCCAGTTGCAGTGGGGAAGGTCTAGATTGGACATTAGGAAAAAGTTTTTCACTGGGAGGGTGGTGAGGCACTGGGATGGGTTACCTGGGGAGGTGGTATAATCTCCATCCTTAGAGGTTTTTATGCTGCAGCTTGACAAAACCCTGGCTGGGATGATTTAGTTGAGGTTGGTCCTGCTTTGAGCAGGGGGTTGGACTAGGTGTCCTCTTGAGGTCCCTTCCAACCCTCATGTTCTCTGATTCTATGATCCATAGATGGAAGAGAAGGTAATACAGGGAGGGAATTTGTCAGTCTCCTTCCAGCCTGGGTTCTTCAAACAGTGCAGAGAGTGTGCATGGCCATCTTATTTCCCAGGAGGGGAAATTGGAGAGAGAGAGAGGGGCAGTGTCAGCAGGTCCTACTCGGGGAGGGAGAAAAAAAGTTGCAGCAAAATAGCAAAGAAATACAAAAAAGTGTTCTATTTCATGGCATTTTGGAAAAATAACAAATGCCATGGCCGCAGAATCCCTGAGTCCACAGGGATTTGATTGAGATGAATGGGGCGCTTCACCCTCTCCAAGTCATTGTTTCAGGCTGTCTGCAGTTTCAGGCAGGGATCACTGCTTCACTTTATGCTGGGGTCACCTTTTTGAGGTTGTCTCCACAAACAAAGGGCTAGACACGGTTTTTTTAAATTAAAGGGCAAGAAAGGGAGAAAACTGGAGAGTACACAGGACTCCAGCAACCAGGGCCCGACCTCCAGTGGCCACAACCCACTGGGTGAGATTCCCACCACTGGCTGTTAAGACATCTTTATGGGTGAAGAAGTTCTGAGCTTGTGGGGTACCACCTGCAGACAGAGTCCCAGCCAGGAGGGCATGAGCAAGGGATTTCAGGGAGCTGCCGTTGCTGCTCCACCCGCATGGCTAAAAGGCTAAAAATCCTGAGCAAGTTTATTCTTGAGAAAAGCTAACTGAGGGGATACCTGAGAACTGTTGCTATAAAGACAAGAGAGCTGTGAGCATGCGGCACAGCCCAGTGGGGCATTGCAGTTGTTCCTCCGGCCCAGGCTCCAAGGAAGGCCATGCCTCTTGGTCTACGGCAGGAAAAAGCTAGCAGTTGGTGTGTCTTTAGCTCCCAGCCCCTAGGTGGGCAGAGCTGACAAGTAGTTTATAGCTCCCCGGCCCCAGGCAGGTAGACTATAGCTCCCGGTCCTCAAGCAGGATGGGAACTGGCCAAAGCAGTCGGTACCCCTCGGCCCTCAGGCGGGCCAAGGCAGGCAAAGGAGTCTATGGTCCCTCGGCTCAGTCTCCTCGGCAGCAATAGATCCAAGGGGACACGCACTCCTGGGGGGTCTGGGGAAGGGGGGCGCAGGCCCACCCAACTGCACTGCGTCCCAGCCCAGGGCCCTGGCAGTGGCACAGGCTCTGCCACGGGGTCAGCAGGGCTCCAGCTGCAATGCGCTGACTGGTGCAGTCGGCTGCCCCGGGCTACTTCCTCCCCCCCGAACCCGGTACTGCAGCCAGGGGCGTCCTCCGACTCGTCGGGGTAGACAGCGAGCAGGAGCCCCAGGAGTCCCCATCGTCAGCTGGCGGCAGGTCTAGGAACTCCTCCGGCCCGTCAGCAGAGGGCAGCGCCTCCAGGTGCCAGGGTCCCAGCGGGTCCCATGGCACACCAGGCTAGGCAGCTCCGGGGTCCCCGCTGCAGGGCAGCTCCTCCAGGTCAGGGCTGGCCTCGGGGGGCTCCTCCCATTCAGTGTCTCTGGCAGCCCTTCCCAGTCGGCAGGGCCCAGCCACCTGGGCAGGCCTTGGAGGCTCTGGACAGTTGCACTGCCACAGGGCCTGGGTCAGGCCTGGCACCCAGCATTGGGGAAGGCACATGCTTCTCTCTGACTGAGCGGCTAGGCTGGCCTTTTATACCTCCCCTTCCCGTCCTGGCCCCTCCCCTCTGCCCCCAGGGTATTTGGTTTGCAGGGCCTCCGTCTCCCCAGCAGGGGCGTCGGAGCTGGTCCTCCAGCCCAGGCTCTGAGGAAGGCCACAGCGTCTTGCTACAAAGGCCCTGATCAGTTTGTTCCCCTCTGTGCCCAGGGACAGCAGGACAAGAAGCAAGGGGCTTAACTGGCAGCAAGGGAGAGTTGGGTTAGACGGTAGGAAAAACCTGCTCACTCTCAGGGCAGTGATGGTCTGGGAGAGGCTTCCAAGGGAGGCTGTGGAATCCCATCAGTGTGGGTTTTAAGAGCAGGTTGGACAAACACCTGTTAAGGATGGTCCTAGGTTTACTTGGTTCTGCCGCAGCGCAGGGGGCTGCACAGATGACTAACGTCCCATCCAGCCCACAGTCTGTGATTCTGTGATTTCTGTATCTCTCCAAGATGATGGGTGAGGTAAGTGCCCAGCTTGAAGAAGGGAGTTTGACTTGGAACAAACATAGCAAACTCTCCTAATACCATATGTAGATGTTCCTATAGATAAACCCCAATGGACCCGCTGTGTAGCGTTCTGAATCCCAGCCACAGCATCTGTACCATCTCGTCAGGAAAACCCTAAAACAGAGATAATCCCTAATGGTATTTGTGGCCAGATATGAGCTTCATTAAGTTCTGCCTAATGAAAAGCTTGAGTGAAATTACACATAGTGCATTTTGTGCCCCAAGAGTGTTTTTGTAAATAAATCTGGAGGTTTAGGACTGTACTTTAATACACTCTGAATATATGCCTGTCATGAGTGTAGCTTCTGGCTAAGCAAAGGCATAAAATACATTGTGCAGAGCACAGGAGCAATCCAAATGTATTTTCCTCAAGTGGCTCCGGGGGCTCTGGAACAGCCTGTTCCTTCTGAATGCTGTGAACGCCAATTCCCACAACTGGGCTCCATAAATGATTCAGTTGTTTGCAAGAGGCAGAAGCAGCCCTGGGTTTCCTAATGCGAGTGCTGTGTTACCAAGCCGCTGCAGTGCAGGCAGGCATGCTTTCTCAGAGAAAACCAGAAGAGTGGCCTTTTTATCCATCTTGATCCCAGTTGTGTTATTTATTGTCAGAAGTGAGAATTAAGAAATCCGAATTTATCAGTTCATGCCCAAGATCCCTCTAAGAGCCATTTTCTTCTTCTCATTAAGGGCTTGGTCCTAAGGAGAAAAGATATAGCAGAACTAGGAGTCCAAAGATGGACAACAAACATATTAGAGGCACTGGAGGGTTTCCATTGGAGGAGAGAGCAAAACCCTCTGGAATACAATATTGAGACCACAGCATGAGGGCAACATGAAAAGCAACTGCACAGACACAGACTTTGCAAATGTGCCTCTAAGCGTGCTTTTGCAAAGCCTGCAAGTGGATGCTTATTTTGCACACGTGCTGCAGGATGAGTGCTTCTGAATCTGACCTGCGCACATGGCCAGCGAGGCTCACTGCAGCACTAGCACTGAGCAGGCAGCATGAGCGTGCTCGGAAATGCGCATCCGCTATCTCGATGAGAATCAGTCCCTGTGAATGGCCACAGGCCTGCTCTGGAAAAGCGCGGCGTGTCCACAGCTCCCAGTGATTTCAAGGAGTCGCAGACGCTCAGCAGCACTCAGGATCAGGCCCCATATTCCCAATGTTCCATCTGGGAGTAGCATGTTCCGCTGGACAGTATGGCCCTATTCCTGCAAACCCCCGGGCTGTGTCTACACCACGAGGGTAGGATGTGAGTCCCTGGCTCCTGCACACATAGTTGCACTAGACCTCATTGAACTAGTGAGAGTATAAATAGCTGGTAGCCCTGGTAGTGGGGGTAGTGACAGTGGAGGCACAGCTGAGCCATGCCAAGTAAATGGGTGGGTATGTACCCAGCACAGCTCAGCCAGGCCTCCACTCCCACAGGTCCAAGCGATTTACTCACCCAGCTCCGTGAGGGGTAGTGCAAGTGTGTGCACACGAGCCATAGTCACGCCAGCTGTCCTAACGAGTCAGTGGCCTCCCAGCGTGAAGGGGTGTGCAGGATGATTGCTAGGGCCGCTGTGCGCTGGATGTATACATGGGTCCAGCATACGCTACCCAGTTCCTTTAGGCTGCAAAGAGGACACTGAGGAAATCTGTTCAGCAAAACCAAACTCTTTCTTGTGATGTTAAATATCATGCACATTTCTAAACCTAAAGGAGAGGCTGATTACAAGCTATTTAAATATTAACCATGCAGGTACCCCAGAGAGACACGCGAACAGCATGTGCGTTAAAACAAAGTCAGGATTAGTCAGCTTTCTGTGCACCACAAGTGTTCACCCAGGCATTCTTGCAATGAGATTTTTAAATTAAGGTTGATGATAGCTTGATGTAATAAGCTCCGTACTTTCCATAATGGGACCTTTATTGCATTAACTCCTGCCTCTCTAACAGGATAATAAATTCATTCAATTCACTTGACATTTGTTGATGAGCCCTTTTTCTTGCAACGCATATTTTTCACAGATCCATTTCGTGCAGTGTGGACTGAGCTGGTGCCAAGAGCATTTACCAGAAGTCTGTCCTGTGGAATTGAGATTTAATGACTGAAAGGCTGATTGGCTTTGCTGGCAGGTAAGTTTTGTTCCTGAGATCAGAACAAATGGGCCACGTCTTTCTGTTTCGCAAATCTGTGTTTTGCCCATTCGTTTTCATGTTGGAGTATTGACTGAATCATCGGGGAAGCAGATTGGTGTGTCTGCACTGCTGGCCCATTGTTCGCTATTGATCTGGTTTAATTTCATTCATCTCATGCTGTTTATGTTACACTGTTACATTTACTAAGAATTTCCTATCAATTCCCTGTCACTGGCTAAATCTAACAAGCCTGATCCTCCTCTCACTTACACCAGCGTTACTCCATTGACTAGGACAAAGCTAGGCAAATGAGCTGCATGCTGACAGATGAAGCTATTTGGAATAGGGGCCATGCCTTCTGGTATGTTTGTACAGCAACCAGCTCAATGAGATCCCGATCCCAGCTGGGAACTTTGGAAGCTCCCACAGTAAAACCATGAATAAAAGAACGATTCACTGTAGACACGCACATGGCACTGCACTTTGGAAGGAATACTTTGCCCTATTCATACGCAATACTGAATTCTAAAGTAACAGCTTCCACCCAGAAGAGGGATCTAGGCTCACTGTGGACAACTCGAGGGAAATATCTATTTAATGCACAGCATGAGCAAGCAAGACAAACAATGGTAATTAGGGATTGGGCAGGTAGCGCTACCTATTACTAAGACCCTGTTTTCAGGTGCTTAGGAAATTGCCAAACTCTAGCCACTTGGGCTGAAATGTTCCAGGCTGGGTCTCTGCCTCAGGCTGAATGGTTCAGAAAGTTTCAGCCAAAACGATTCTGACATTTCTGAGTAGGAGGTCAGGGGAAATACATTTTTTTCAATTTAAAAGGAATTCTGGTGCCTCTGCTTTGAGAAGCCCTCGCACCCATGCTTTGGAGCCAGGACTTGAAATGTGGCAGGGCGGGGCCTTTGGGTTAGCGATGTGCCGTTGGCTGTTCCCAAGAAAATCTGTTCAGATTTGGCCAGGTATAAGCCTTTGAAAAACCTGTGTTTGCACACACTCAGTAGAGACTTGTTAGAACTTTGCAGCTAAAATCTCCAAAGTTTCTGTCCTCACTGAGCAAGCTCCAGCCCCTCACAGTCCTTGCACGTGACTGGAATGCACATGCACTGTCCCTGTAGAGCCTAACGTGCTCCCTCCCAGGGCTCCAGGCGCTGAGCAGGGTTTTCCCTGGATGACAGGATTTGACTGGATGACGGGATGGAGCACTCGATAATTGCCCTGCTCTGTTTGTCCCTCTGAAGCATCTGGCACCGGCTGCTGTTGGAGGACAGGATCGTGGGCTAGATGGACCATTTCTCTGACCCAGTGTGGCCGTTCTTATGTGATTGGTGCTATGGGCTGCTGCAGGCTGGGTGAGAGCAGGGAGCACGTCTCTCCTGTGCCATATGGTCACACGGGTTTGTACATTCGGGGAGCCTCAGCGTTCTGCCCATGCTGACACATGGTTCTGGGCCCGTCTAGTTTGCCGTGGTTAATACGCGCTATGTACACACTGGCCCAGTTCTTGGTGGAGAGCCGTTGCTGGTGCAAAGCCCTACAGCTATCATAACCAGCCATGGCAGGACCAGCACTCAGCCAGCGTGGCAGCTCCCATGCCAGCCATTTCCACGCCTGCAGCTGGCATAGGGGGCCTGGCCAGGCAAAGGGCGTGGCCAATATGTCCTGACTCCCCAGTCATTCATCAGCTGTTGGTCCCTGGGAGTCATTAGCAGCCAGGCTGTTCTAACCGACACTGACCTACCTCAGTGTTAAGCCATCTGGATATTCCCTCCTGAGCTGTGCTGCATGATCTGGGCCATTGGCTGGCAGTGGGAATGGGTCCCTTTCACATCTGCTTTCATCAGTCTGCTCCGAGCTGTGTCACAGCACCTGCCTTGCACAGCTGCTACCGAGGATACTCACCTGCTCCTCTGCGAGCACTGAAACGGGGACCGTGGAACGGCGCTGAGCCTTCCCGTTGCTAGTCACAACTTTCAGAGGATAAACAATCTGGAACAGCAAAGGAATTGGGATCTTGGCCTTTTGCTGGTGCAGGGACAGATCCTGATGTCTTAGGGTTGCTGATTTCCACCCAAGCCAGAGGAGGCAGTGGGGTCAGCCTGCTTCTAAGGGTATGTCTACATTGCTGTGTAAGCCCAGGGTTTGAATTCAGGCTCAAGCCTAACCCCAATTCCATCTACACACAAATCATGCTAACCTGGGGCTCAGACCCAGGCTCCCAGGACTCCATGAGGTGGAGAGAACAAGCCTTGGTCAAGCCAGGACACAGGGTTCAAGCCCTTTTGCTCTGTGGTGTAGACAGAGCCCCACTGGATGCGTGCTCTGGAAGTCCACTACAAATATTCCATGAGCTGACCTTTTTTGTCCTCTGGACTGTCAGGTTGGTGGACAGTCAAGTTTTCTCACACTTTTCACTATGAACAAAGGGCTTGAGTGGCCACATTTTGGGAGGACGCTAGGAAGTCTGGTTGGACTCGGGTCCGCATAATGCAGAGTAGGGTTATAAATGAGTGTAGAAGGCCCAGCCCTCGGTTAACAAATCCAGGGTCTGCTAACATGAATTCTACTAACCCTGGGCTGCATTGCAGTGTAGACACACCGTAAGGGTCTGTCTTGGCTACAGAGTTAGCCCAAGCTCCTGCTCAGGTGTTGCCCCAACTCCCCTCCCATCCACACACAAAGCCTCTCACCTGAGTGTGATGGTCCTTTCTAGACAGGCTAACTAGCCCATCCTGGGCAATAGATGGGCACTGCAGGGAGGACTCAGGCTGAGCCCCTCAAGTGCTGATAGGCCTCCAGTTCCTTCCCACAATTCCCCTGTGTACAGAGGGACAGATGAGGTCTCCCACAATTCACTGGGAAAGAATCATAGAGCTGCTCAGTAAGTCTGGGCAAATAACAGATTTTCTGGTATGGGGCTGCACCAACAAATCGAATAATAATTCCAGTTCAATTCCAAGTGAGAATGATGGATTTTTTCCAACACTTTTTGTTGAATTAAAAATTCAGTTAGAAACAACAGAACCATTTCAAGTGATCTCTAAATGAATCTTTTCCCAAGTTTTTCATTTCAATTCAGCCACTTTGGGTGTTTTTCTCCCTTTTTTGTATTTTTTTTTAAATCAGCCAAAGCTAAAATCGAAATGTTTTGAATTGAAAAGTCAAAAAAAATGCTTCCAAATGAAATAATCAAATTGAAATATTTCAACTCCTCCAAAAAATCCTTTTTTCAACTGAAATGATTTGCTGAATTCAACCCCCATTAGACCCAAATTTGAGGAATAGTTCTGGGCCCTGAAAAATGCATTTTTGACCCAAAAAAAAGTGTTGAAAAAATTTGACCCAGCCCTACTGCCCAGCTTAGTGCTGCACTAAGGACCAAGGGATGTGCTCCCAGAAGTCCTAGCCACAGTCAGGGCAGTCCAGCCCCAGTGAGGACACACTAACTCGGGTAGGACCTTGCAGCTCCCTTGCGTGGGTCATTACACCAATAGGCTTCTTCTCCTCAAGTTCCTGAAAAAGCTTCTCTAAGTCCTGACAATTAACTTTGGACATCATCTGATTAAGAGAAGCATCACTACTAACGTGTGACTGCTGGTAACACGGATTGGAAAACGCTGATCAAACATTTTGATTCAGGGTCGTTAGAACATAGGGGCTCTAGGCATCTCCTGCTAAGCGACATTATCAACACTATCAGTACACAGCCATTCTTCACTGGTAGCAGGAGAGAACATTTGCATATTAATGCAACATTAGAGGAAGAGGAAATACTTTCGTCTAATGATAAATGCAAAGATGGCCATGGCTGGCTTTAACAAAACAGTCTCCCCATCTTGCCTGTCGTTAATCATTTACTTTGAGTACATCTAGTACTGCAAGTGGGATTATGCCTGGCCAAGGTACCCTGCTGAGTTCTGAAGAATGATTTCTGGCAGCTTTCCTGATTTTTTGGTTTGGAAGATGGATTGGGAGCTATGCACGGAGAGGGACAGGGAGAAGATGTGGAGGGAAGTTTTCACACACAGTCCCATTTCCTGGGTTTATCATTTCCAAACTGCACATGGCTCTTTGAGGTAGATGCATGGTTTAAGGTGATGCACTTGGAAGGCAAGCTGGAGTGCAGGGCGTAGCATATGAGCTCTGACTGTAAACACATTTAGCTGCCCCTGACACAGCAGGTGTGCACCAGGTGCACAGGAGAGAAGCAGTGACAAGTGACAGCACTGGAAAAGATGCAGGGGTAGCATGGTTAGGTGGCAGCAAAGGAGAGGAGAGGTAGCGTTGTCCTGTGCAGCTGAGAGATCCCTGCATGTAGGGATGTGGTGAAGAGGGGCTTGGGGGAAGAAACAGGCCTGAGAATGAAGGCACAGAGTAAGAGACCTGGGAGCAGTGTTTTCTGGAAGGAGACCTCAAAGCATAAATGGAGAAGAGCTGTCAGGGGAGAGAGGGCTGGGCACCATGATGATCAGCTGTAAACATAGGAAAGGGCTCGATGGTCTATTCCAAGCCTGACACTGACTTGCTGTGTAACCTTTGGCAAGTCACTTAACACTTGTGTGCCTGAGTTTCTCCCTCTGTATGGGGATAGCACTGACCTGCCTCCCACAAATATTGAAAGGTGTAATGGGCTAGACTCTGATCCCAATTACACTGGTGTAAGACCAGAAGAACCCCAGTGGCTTCAGTAGAACTGTTCCACCATTGTCATGGAGCTTAGAATCGAGACCTGAAGTTTAGAGAATTGCTCTCTTTTTAGAATAAAAATAAGCCAGACCTATTAAATAGGCTGGAGCATGTGGAGAGCTAGTGAAAGAGGAAAGCGATTTAAGTCGAGAGATGTGGTTAACTCAGAAGGGAGTTCTAAAACCCAGTGGATGAGATTAGAGACGCATTATAATTTATTACAGAATGCATTGGCTCTATTCTGGCCTGTAATGCTGCTTAACAATCATTTTGCAGTCAGGCTTGGGAAAGCAGTGGAAGGTAAATCCAAGGGCACAGAGAACACCTGCCCACTGCCAGAGCAGAAGGCAGGTTCTGGGCCCAGGCTACAGAACAACACTAGCGTCACTCCAGATTTCCACTGCTGTAACCAGAACATTAGCGGAGGGTAAATGCTGTAGTGGAATGGCTGCAGTTAGTGCAAAGATAGAGACGCCACTAGGCAGCTAAACCTTGCCAAGTTGTCCACTCACAAACCAGCTTCGATCCCAAGGCCTGACTGCGCGCTCAGGCTTTCTCAGCCTTCTCTCACATGGCCCATCTCATCGGCAACGTTGGCCAAATGTGATTCTGACGCCGTTCTCCTGCCCGCTGGGCTATCACACCCCACCTGCCGCCCCCCAGCCCTCAGTGCAAACTGGCACTTGCTTCAGCAGACCTTCGCTGGACCCAAACAGCTGGCAGACACGGCCCCGCACAGCTGACGTGGTGTCCCTGCCTCATCATTGGCTTGCTGTCTGTTGTCAGCCTGTGCGCCTCACAGGAGCGCCCAGGGGATGGGGTGCGTCCCGAACGGTGCTGCCGAGAGTCCCAGCTGCTCCCGATGAAGGGGACGTCAAAGCTGCTGAAATGCAGCGGTTCAGAGCCTTGACAGCCGTCTCCCTCCCGCAGTGCCCACGCCCCACCCCGGGCTGAGGCTTGACTGGTGCCTCTGCAGCCTTTGCGCACCCCAACGTTGTGCCTTCATCCGGCCATCCATGTGCACGTGCAGCAGACTCCCAGTGTTCATCAGTCTGCCTTCCCACTCGGAGCCCACTCCACTTGTGGGTGACACTCCAGCGCAAAGGCAGCACCGCACTCCGATCCCTTCTCTCGCACACTGCACTGGGCCTGCCTTTGGCCTGCGAGCCTGTGGGGCAGACAAGGAGACCTCTAGGTTCAGTGGGACCCCAGCTGAAGGTGGGGTTTGGTTCCCCCTCCATCCCAATTCTGGTCTCTCCCCAAATACCCAGCCACCTTTTGTTGGGTGCAGTGCCACTTCCTACGTGGCTCCACAGCAGATGTTTGGGCATTTGTCTCTGTTTGTGAATCCCCTCTTCATTGTTACAGTGTCTGATCTCTGCATTTCGCTCTTGTTATCTGTACCCCACTGGTGGAACTGATGGGCCCCAGGTTTGGGCCCCAGTCCTTCCTGGCAGAGCTGGGGGCCTGGTTACAATAGCATGAAATATGATTGCAGGCTTTAGGCAAACTTGTAAACATGGTAGCACGTCGCAGTTGCCCAATGACAAATTTTGTCTATTTTTATGGAAGGGCTTGAAGGGCCAAATTTTCAACCCTCACGCGTGCACACGCACACACGCGAGTTAGCTCACGAAGCAAGCACTGCTCACCTCTCGCCAAAGGCCTTTGAAGACATAGCCCTGTTGTGCAGTGGAGGGCCACATGGGAAGGAGCAGGGGCAATTCAATCAGGTCGTCTCCTCTTCTGATCAGGATCTGCAGCTAAGCAAAAGGTTCTTTTATAGCAGCCATTTGTGTCAGACTCACAGTCCAATTAGCAAGCTACACAGCTCTCCTTGCACCCATGGAATCTGTGGTGCATATCTTTACAGAAGACATATAGGAAAAGGTGTCTCCACTGTGCAGAGGCTTTTGGGAACTGCTATGGGGTGGGATTCACTCCGTAAAGAGACCTCGGCACCACTGGAGTCCCACCGAGGCCCCCCCAAATACAGCATTGGCCCTCTGCACACTGGTGATCTCACCCACCGAACTTGGAGAGGGAACAGCAGCACCTCGACTGAGCAAACACTAGAGGAGTAATGCTTCTGAATTCACTGGAGTTCCTGTGAATTGACACCCGTATAACTGAGACCAGAATCATTCTCAGATGGTAGCACTTACGAATTACAGCCGAACATAATAAGGAAGAGCATATCCAGTGAGCTTTAAAACCTACATTTGGGGCCAAGTTATGCTCATAGTCTCCTTTGAACTCAGTTCTATGATGTATAATTAATAATCCTTGACAACTTTATTCATCCAGCTTAAATAAACTATCCTGAAAATCCCATGTTGCGAAAACAATGGCACACAGCAAAGCTTCGCAAAATGTTGTGGCATTCAGTGCAGCTCGCAGTCCAAAGTAAATCTGAGCTGCTCCCGAGAAGGAGAAGAGCCACAGGAAATGCCAGCCCTAAGAACTTTTGTTGTTATATTTGTGGCACTGAGACAAGAGAACAGTTCGGAGGCTGGGAATTGCACAGAATTGCAGTGCCGCATCTCCATTTATTTGATTTGTATTTCCTGAAGGAGGACATCTCTCTTGTTTTCATGCAGTCTAAGCATTTGATTTCAAAATAAAAGCTCGGGGGATCTGTGCCTCTGACTGCTCTCTCACATTGTCCTTTTAATAAAAAGAGAGGCCGGAACTCCATCTTCTCAGGCTGAACTGCAAAATTGTATTTGTGTCCTTTCTTGCTGCTTTGGGTTGAAGAAATGACCTTGTAAATGTTATTTTTCAAGGCAACCATCTCTTTCTGCTGGATTTGTCATGTCTTGACTTCCCTATTTTACCTGGGGGACTTTGCTAATCCTTGGAGGACCCAGAAAGCAGCCTCGCAATGAGGTTGAAAAGCAAACCCAGGCTCTCCCAGCCCCCAGACAAGAGCTCTTAGGCCCTGTTCTTGCAAACATTTATGTACATGAATACCATTACTTGCAGGAGGAATCTCATTCAACATGAGTTTGCTACCCTGAATAGAGTTACTCACATACATCCAGCCACGCACTGGGAAAGCTGCAGCTCTGTTAGTGATGCCTCTACAACCATCAAATGGCTTTTAGGTAAGAGAGGTCAGCCAGGGCCAGACATTCCGAGTGTAAAATACAAACAGAGAAAAGCTTTGGGATTGAACTCCGAGACTGGGGCTTCTTCAGGCAGGGTAAAGGAGCAGCGGTGGGCCCCAGCAAACATTGCTCGGGATGCCCCCCAGCTGCCGAGTGGCACTATTGCAGTACTCCACCACTTAGGCCTGTTTCCTCATGGGTCTAACTCTGCACTCACCCCAGTGCTGTAAACCAGGAGTGACGCCACTGAAACAGGTGTATTGCATTGGTTTGGAGGCAGCTCAGTGGATCACAATCAAGCGCCATCATGCAGCTCTGCCAGCTCCCTTGATACCGTGTGGGTTTTGTTGACATCCCCGTGAACCCAGCTAGTAGAAGGAGCTGTCCCTGAGCGGCTCCTCTGCTTCCTTTCTGAGAGATCCCTGCGGCGGGTTTGGCCAGCTCCCCTCTGTCCTGTCCAAGGTGTGCATGCAGCTGTGAGGAAGGTCAGGAAGGACGCCTGGGTTGTGTGCATGTGACACTCACGCTGGTCCACCCTCTCCTCCAGCTCAGCAAGCACGGCTGAGGGGTTGACCCAATGCTTCGCCAAGCCAGCACCTTTGCAGTGAGCCAGCTGTCTGGGAGCAGATGCCAGCATGAGAACTAATGGCTCAGCTCAGCTCTCTTGCACCGGGCAGCATGTCTGCCCTTTGCAGGGAGCCATGGAGTTCTGGTTCGAGGCTGGAAGGGAGCACCACATCAGCTAGTCTGCCCTCCTGCGGATTACAGGTCCCCAGCACCATCCACCAGCTGACAGGCCAGTGTATGACAGCCCAGGAGAGCAGAGTCATGTGCAGGGGGACCGAAGGGCACCAGGGCCCAAGGCCAACGCAACGGCTGGGACATGATTACGTGAGATACACCCAGGGGCAAGTGATACACACCCACATGAAGCAGGGCAAGGTGAAATGCCTCCAAGATCAGAGCCAGTCTGAGCTGGGGGAAATCCCTGCCCGACCCCACACACAGCGATCAGTGAGACCCCAAGCAGGATCCAAGGGTAAGGGCCCTGTTGGAGGGATCCTCTTCTGCACCGTCATCGGCCCAGAGACCGTTCTGGAAGGCACCACCTCTCCTTTTGGCTGAGGGTTGCACTTCAGTTATCTGGGCCAGATCCTCACCGGCTGTAAATCAGCAGCCACACCTGAATTGCCCCAGCTGACGATCTGGCTTTTCCACGTCTTTGTCACCTAGACACTAAGTTTGTGCACTGCACTCTCGGTGGGGGGGAAGGGGGAGTGGGGTTGTACACTGCACTCTCCCTGGGCGGATGGGGTGGTGGTTGTGCACTGCACTCTCTGGGGGGGTGGAGAAGGGCTGTACACTGCACTCTGGAGGAAGGGGGGTTGTGCACTGTACTCTCCCTGGGGGGGTTTGCCCCCCCCTCCCCGGGGGGGAGGAGGGGGTGTACACTGCACTCTCGGGGGTGGGGGGAGTAGCACACTGCACTCTCCTTGAGGGGTTCCACCCAACACCTCTTTGAAACTTCATCCCGTGCAGAACGCAGCTGCCAGCAGAGATCACTTTACACCTGTGCCTTTTGATCTGTATTGACACCCAGCTTATTTCCAGGTAGATACAAGCAGCTGATTCTAACCTCTAAAGACTTGGATGGGCTGGGACCTGACTGTCTAAGAGACTGCCTTTCTGCATGCCATGGCAGCTGTGATCAGGGGCAGCCTTTCGGTGGTACATGTTACAAAAAGGGAATTATTAAATCGCGTACAGTGAGACTAATCTCTAAACCAAGACAGCAGGGTAATTCCAAGCAGCTTCATCCTCTAGTGCTGCAACCCTCCAAAGGCAACTTCTTTTGCGCTAATGTTTATTTGCATCAGACATCTGTTGGTACTGTCTTAGAGATCACGCTCTATGCCCCCACCCCATCCCCGCTTCTGCATTGGGGGGTGTGAGGAGAGAGTAGAGATGAAATTCAGGCTTCTCTGAAATCTACCTGGAGGCTCTGTGTCGCTGTAGTTTATGCTCCATGTTTCGTTTGCCCAGTCGAAGATCTAAAAAAAGATCCTGGTGTATTTAATGTCCTGCTGTCACTCAGAGAAAGATAAAACTACGTGTTTGTTCAAATTACACAGCAAAGCGTAGCAAATAAAACAGCCTGGCTGGAGGAGCAAACTGTGAGCCAGTCTCTGTCCTTTGACCCTTTCTGAATGATGGACACAGGGCAGGCCAGCGGGACGATCTGTGCACCAGAGAGTTCGTCTCTTGGCAGAAAGTGAAGTTGCTGGGCGGACTGCGCTAAATGTTTGCAAAGTAAGGAGCAGAGCAACACATGCAGGGGAGGTGAGAGGACTAAACCAGGCAATAAAAGCTGGGCAGACACCAGCTCTCCCAGCTGCCCCGCTGCCAGCCACCACCCTTCCACTCGCGCCGGTGGGTACCGCGGTAGGAGGGGTGAGGAGGAGGGAGCAGGGGAGGGGCAGTGATCTGGTGGCGCTGGGCCCCGTTTCGGCACCGCATGAAGCATGCAGGCTCCACGGACGTCACTGAGACTCCAGCCGTGCTGCAGTGCTTGGCGGAGCCGGGCGGCGCTCTGGGAGCTATTGCCAGGAGGGGACGTGGCGCCTGCTCTCAGCCTCTCTGGTGGCAGGGAGTTACATAGGCCTCCAGCCAGGGTAACCGTGCTGGCCCTTCACCTGCCTTGCTGCCCAGAGAGCTCCAGCCCGGTTCTGATGTGACGAGGGCGCTGAAGCAGCCATGGGAGACAATGCAGCGTGCAGAGCCCAACGCCAGCTGCTTTCATTTACCTGCTTGCGTAGGGACAGGTGCCAGCAGCGGTTGTCAAGTGGGCCCCCGAGGTGGGGCATGCTGCGGTAGTCCCCTGCTGTGGCTAGTTTAGAGCCTGCGGGGCGGGGCCCCATTTCCTTGCTAGCCATTCACAGAAGGTGTTTGCAGCCCGTTTGTGATGGCAGGCCCAGAAGCAGCAATGACCTCAGCGTGACTAGACACCCAGCCCCACCTTTCAGATGTGGGGGGCAGAAGCCTGCTGCAGATGCTGCAGTCACGGATGCGGCCAAGTTCCTCCTTTCCTTCCCCCGAGCATCGCCTCCACACCCAGGAGCTGGCACGAGCACCGACTGCTCTTGTGCCAGGAACTCACTGCGCCCTTAGCGTCCGAGGACGGACTGTGGAGGGGAACAACTGATGGGATAAAACTGAGCAAAGGAAGGGGGCATATCAGGAGAAACTCCCTAATAGCCCCAGCTCAAAGGGGACAGTACTGGGTTGGGGTGTGTGAATGGGATATGGGCTTTTCCTCTCCAGGAAAGGCTGGGGGACTGGCTGGGTCAAGGAGGTCTGTTACACTGTGGAAATATCTGTCACAAAGGGAAGGAGGGATGGGAGCCCATTCTGGCATTTCCAGGTATGCCTAGAGGAGTAATAGGCCCCGATCCTGCTGAATGTCAGTGGAAATTGAGACACCAGTCCAGTCCACTGGGTCCCTTTGAACATCCCACCACAGAGCACAGGGCTCACAGACGGGCTGGATGAACTAACGGGCCTTGCCCAGCTCTGATTGTTACTATTTTATGACACCATGAAAAAATGCAAAATCTGAAAGCCCCGGCCGGGGTTATGGGAGACAGCACAAGCTCTACAAACACGTGGGAAGAATCTCTTTTCTGAGACTCCATGTGCTCTGCAGAGCGGCTTGGTGGTCAGTTTTGTATTTGTTTTCCTAAAAGAGGTTTTATGGCGTCTTGTGCAAGTGTTGCTTGAACTGACACTGCACAGATCTTCATCTGATTCACTCAAAGTGCAGCCACTCTCCTGGGTAGTATCAGGCATAACTGCTGCGACGCTTGCAAGCCCCGGGCTGCATGTTAATATTTATCAACCTTGACCTAATGTTCCCAACTAGCAGTTTGATGCTGGATGCAAAAATGACCTATTTGATTCACTGTGCTCTCACCACAACTGAACGTAAAGCTTCGGCCTACAGAGCTGCCACTAATCCTCAGGGCTGTTTGACTCAAAGGATGGAAACAGAGGCGAGCCGGAGAGATTGCAGTTCATTCCGCGGTGAACCTAGGGGTGTCGTTCATCAGGAAAGCATTTCGGCTCTCTGCAGTTAGCTGCCCTAGTTCTGTTTTAAAAATTTGTAACTGTCACATGATGTTACATAACAGATCACATTACATCAAGATCGGAGCATCCTGGTGCAACATGTTCCAGTGACTCTTCAGCCCCACACACAGCAAGAGACAAGCTGTCCTGGAAAAATGTTTGGGAGGAGATTTCTCTGCTAGGGATTGCTGGCCACCAAAAGTGCTAGAACTCCAACCAGTCACTCGCAAACCTGCTCTCACCCTGCCGTCTGTGACCCAGAGCGCTTTGTAAACAGACAGACGCTTCCGAGTGATTATCCTCCATTTCACAGCCGGGTCACAGAGCGACAAAGTGTCTTGCCCAGGGTTATACCCAGTGAGGCAGTGGCAGAGTCAAAATGGAACTTGGCTTTCTGGCTACCGCTGTAAGCACTGGCTCGTAGTAGAAGCCCTCAGCACTCCTTGGGGGTATTGTGGCACTAACAATAGCCAGACATTTTCTTCCTTAAAAATAGTGTGATTCTGTCATTGTACAAGATCTGAGGCATTGCCAGCTGCTGTGCTCTGCTCTCTGCTGCTCAGAGACACACGTCTCAGACCCCTCCTTCCCTCCTAGGTGGTGCCTGCCTGTTCCAGACTTACACGGAGTAAGGGGGCGTGTACACACAAATGTGCACCAGTTAAGACCATAAAAAGATAAGAACGGGCACGCTGGGTCAGACCAGGTGTCCAGCTAGCCCCGTATCTGTCTTCCCACAGCGACCAGTGCCAGGTGCTTCAGAGGGAACGAACAGAGCAGGGTGCTTATCGAGTGATCCCACCCCGCCCCCAGGCCCAGCTTCTGGCAGGTTAAAACCGTTTAATGACATTAAGTAAATCCAGTAAGTCTGGTTTAAACGTCTCTACGGGCATGGCTACAGTGCAGAGAAACACGCTGAGCCTGGCTCCAGCCCCAGCCCGACTCTGCTATTGTGTAGCCCCGCAGCCTGACCTCGGTTGCCTGAGTCACTGGCCATGGGCCAGCCACAGGTGGGCGGGTTGCAGCGTCTAAACCACAATTATACAGCCTCGCTCAGCTCCGCTGGCACTGGCCAGCCACCGGTGTCTAATTGCAGTGTAGACACACCCTTGAAGTCACTGGGAATCTTTCCACTGACTTCAATAGGCTTTGTCCGGACAAGATCCATGTGCAGCGATAGCAACAGGAAGGGCCTCTCCATGGACAACACACTGCCCTCAGCCCACTGTCGTCGCCCCAAAGTTTCCTATTCAGCTTTTTTGTCATTTCGTCAAAGTTGCAGCTCTGCCAGGCAGCTGATTAGCAGCAGTCCCTGGGGTGGCAGGGCACATCTGGACAATACTGTGGGGGGGTGTGTGCATGTGGGTTTGTGTGCACGTCAGTGCACATGTGTAGGTGTGTGTGTGAGTGCATGGGTGCAAACGATGGTGCACACATGTAGGTGTGTGTGTGCGCGCACATGTGTAGGCGTGTGTGTGTGAGTGCATGGGTGCACACGATGGTGCACACATGTAGGTGTGTGTGTGCGCGCACATGTGTAGGCGTGTGTGTGTGTGTGCATGGATGCACATGTCAGTGCACACATGTAGGTGTGTGTGCACGCACATGTATAGGTGTGTGTGTGTGTGCATGGATGCACATGTCAGTGCACACATGTAGGTGTGTGTGCACGCACATGTATAGGTGTGTGTGTGTGTGCATGGGTGCACATGTTGGTGCACACATGTAGGCGTGTGTGTGTGTGCATGGATGCACACGTCAGTGCACACGTGTAGGCGCGTGTGTGCATGGGTGCACACGTCAGTGCACACGTGTGGACGCGTGTGTGCATGGGTGCACACGTCAGTGCACACGTGTAGGCGTGTGCGTGTGTACATGGGTGCACACGTCAGTGCACACGTGTAGGCGTGTGCGTGTGTGCATGGGTGCACACATCAGTGCACACGTGTAGGCGTGTGCGTGTGTACATGGGTGCACACGTCAGTGCACACATATAGGTGTGCGTGTGTGCATGGGGGCACACCATGCACGCCGAGTTGGCATGGTGGGAGCCCTTCCTGCTACCTGCGCCCCCGGCGATGAGGCACCTGTCACCACTAGGTCACTGGCTGACGCTCAGCGGTGCCCCTCCCCCACCCAGATACAACAGCTCTTCTGGTGCCTTGTTGCTCCACGTGGGCGATGAGATTCACCTGTGTTTGCTCAGGGGCGTCCCTGGCGCAGCCATGGTCTGAATAGGCAAGAGCTCCAGGGCATCTTCCTGTGCCCCTCGCTGGGGCCCGCCTGGTTGCTGTGCATCTCCTCCCAGCTCAGAGCTCACATCACCACCCTGACGGGTCCTGTCGTGTTTCAGGCTCAGGCCCTACACCAGGGTGCAGAGCTGGGCCACTCTCCTTTGTTCTTGTGAAGCTCCGTGACCCCTCTGGCCTCTCCATGAATAGCAGGCGCCCAGGCCAGTGAAAGCTGGCATGTTCCCTGCGTGCCCAGACGGAAGGGTCAGCATGGAGGAGGCTCCTCTTACAGCCTGGCTTCCTGGCCCCCTCCCTCCATTCCACACAGCGTGTGGTAGAAGGAGTCTGGGGCCAGGGATCTTGGGAAAGGAAAGGAACTGAAGCAGGAGGGCAGGTCCCCTTACTTTCTCAGGACTCTGACTGCACCTCGTCTTAGAGGGGACAGCACCATGAAGAGCGTCCCGTCTCTGACCGCAAAGCATTTCTAGTCACTGAAGGCACTTGCCTGGCCTCCATCACCAGTGACTGAGCACCCCCCAGTTTTCCCCTCACGCACACACCCTGAGTAGGGCAGGGCTCTTTTCCCCATGCTGCAGATGAGAACTAGGGCACAGAGAGACTAAGGGACTTGCCCGAAGGCACACAGGAAGTCTGTGGCAGAGAAGGGAATGAAACGCAGGTGTGCACCCTAACCACTGGGCTATCCAGCCTCTCTTCTTTAGTGCATCACCACCATTCATCAGATGACCCTGTGAGATAGGAAAATACCATTATCCTTATTGACAGCTGGGTAATGTACCCTGGGCACAGGTGAGGTCTGAATCTGGCACTGAGTTTAAAGATTTGCCCAAGGCCACTGGCAAAGATGAGAACAGAGCCCAGGAGTCCTGACTCCCTCTTCCTGCTCTAACCATTAGATCCCAGTCCCTGTGGAGAGAGGAGGAAGAACAGCGATTTGGGAATGTTTGGAAAGAATTACCCGGGTCCCGTCCATTATTTCTTACAATAACCCAACAGGGCACAACGGAGGCCAGCTGTGAACAGTCACCATATTCCCTGCCGCTGGCCTGTCCTCTATCGGTATCAGAATCAGAATGGATGGGCTGCAGAGAGCCAAGGGAGAACAGTTAGCTGCGGAAGAAGCTGCCCGGTCAGGGTTATTGGAGGTAGAAACACAACTACAAACAGACAAGCCAGCCGGCTTTCATTTGGCAGTGGGAAAAGCACTGGCTGTGGCGGTGCATGTGTCCAACAACCCTGCCCCCCTCCTGTCACGCACTTGGCCCTGGAACTCCTCGGAAGCAATCTGTGAAAGTCTGCAAACAAGTCCCCGAACCAAAGACATGCTCCTGCTCCTGGGGGAGTCAGTGCTGTCAAGCAAGGCACTGCAAACCGTAAGGAGCTGATCCTTGTGAAAGAGGTCCATTTTACAGACAGGAGCTGAGACAGGGAGAGACACAAACTCATCCAGGGAGTCTGGGGCACAGATGGGGCTTGACCATTTATCTCCTGAGGCCAAGGCCTCATCTACAAGCCAGCCTTCTGTGCATGTCAGCAGCCGCAAGGCCCAGCACTGTGCGTGTAGACAGTTACTTAGTCTCTTTCTTGCTTCTCCAGGATCTTGTGTGTTCACATATCTGGGGAGAGAGGTGGCTCTGCAACAAAGAGCTAGAAGCTGCTGGGAAATAATGAATAGCCCTTGCCCTGCGGGTGGAGCACTGTGTGGGGGGGCGGGGGCGGGGGCAGGATCTCACATTCCCGCAGGTTCCACTCTATTCTCATCTTCACATTTTCCCTTAATTTTACTGATGTTTAAAGACAGAAGGGGGACAGGAACACAGCTCAGCCAACGGGGCAGAACCCCGAGTTTATTGCGCCCTGAGCCATCTGGACTAAGCGCCCTGGGTCAGACTGGATGATCCCTCAGGCAGAGCAAGCCCACAGGCCATGGATTCCCTTGCACAGCCAGCCATCCGTGCCAGCAATGCCCAGCAAGGCTTGAGGTTTACCAGACCTCTCACTTCTGTTTCCCACACACGGATTCATCCCTTCATTTTGTGGAGGGCTCTGAGCATGCTGGCTGGACACTGCAAAGAGAGGGTTAACACCCTGCCCCTGAGAATCGGCCGCAGGTGCCCGGCTGACTGAGGGTGCAGGCCAAGCTGGATGCAGCTGGAGTGAATGAAGCAATCAGGAGGCTATAAAAGCAGTGAGCTGGGGGGGGGGGCGGCAATGCCTGTAACTTGCTAGGGAAGTGGAGGTGAGGCTGGGCTGGGCTTGGCTGGTTTCGTTTGGTTTGGTTTGGTTGTTGCCCTGGGGCCTGCTTAGGCTCTGGGGTTTCCCTGACGTTACGTTTTATTTAGCAGGCAGCAGGAATACTTGGAGCTGATTTTTAAGGAGTAGGTGGGCAGGAGCTCTTCCTGCAGGCGGGTTAGCACTCACCCTCTGCACCGTGCACAGAGCCCAGGGCTTCGTGAACGTCTAAACTCTTTGGTGACTGGGTGGCAGTGACTGTAAAACACCATCTTCGTGCCTTGGGTGCCAGTGACCCACTGATCACAGGGGCTTCTCAGACCCTCCCACTGAGACTGTTCTTTTCCTTTCCTCCCATGGAAAATGTTACATGCACATGGCCACGGTAATGCAAGCAATGAAACTTCCAGGCACCAGCACCAACTGATTTAGCCCCAGGGATGCTGTCAGGGAGTCAGCTGCTTTGTGATAAAGGTTGCATCCACAAACTAGATTTCTAGGCACATCTGAAAATGTGCAATGCCTGGACTGGACTCACCATCACCAGGGAAGATGTGATTCATGCCTGCGGTGGGAAAACTGCGTTGGCATTTCTATCGGGTGAGGGTTTTGCTTGTGGAAGATGAATGAGCAATGCAGAAATAGTCACAGCTGCTGGGAGAATCCTGGGAATACAGGGTGATGGTGCAGACGCTGCCTTCCGCTCACGTCAGCGCAGCGTTGTTGGCAAAAATGTTTGCAGAAAAAGGTTTTGCCTTTTGCAGGGCCTGTGCAAACACAGATTTGTGCCGGAAGAGCATGTGTGGCTGTTTGGAAACTGGTTTGGGAGTTACCCAGTCAGGGAGTAGAGACCACTTTTGACTTACCATGTTCAGGGACACCATAAAATCTTCAGCAAATTCTCGAAGCAAGAGCTGCAATTGTTGGCTAGCTCATGAGTGAGCCATAGGCAGAACTATGTTGCATGAACTATTCAGTGAATCATGGCAAAGAACAAATTCTAAAAGATCAGGTTGCTATTGGATAGTTTGCAGACAGAAAGGGGGGGGCTAAATACATTGCTTTTTTGTTTACAAATCCTTTGCCTGGTTTACTTTGCCATAATTAGAGAAGCACAAACCCATGCGGGAGTTTCCTGGGAATGGCAGTTTCTGGGAGGCAAAGAACCTTAAAATTCACTTGCTGCTCCTCTGGCTTATGCTAGCTCAGCGCTGCCCTGGAGGAGTTTACAACATAGCGAGAACTGCTACAAGGAACACTGTAAATGTTACACAGCCTGTCCCCCAGCGACGTACTATGTGTTTTCACCAGCAAGGCTTTGTGGAGACGCAAGAATCAATGGAGATTAGCTCAATGCCGCTCATTTGCAAGCCAGTTCCACAGCAATGGCCGATAGGATGTGTATAGTGTGTGCATGTTATCTGTCTGCTCGGTGGGGATGGGCCAGCCACAGGCATTTAGCCTGGATGAGGTTCTGAGCTCCAATTAGTACATGTGAGCTGGAAATCCACCCAAAATAGGGTGTTCTTAAATGGGCTTTCTGGAATGCGCTCTGCTGCTTGTAGCATTTCAGCCTCTGAGCTGTGACAGGCAGAGCCATGAAACATGGGCCTGGGCCCAGAGCATGGTGGTTCTGGGGCAGCCAGGTGAGCAAAACCACGTGAAATGGTGAATCTTGCATTGAAAGCACTTACTAGTCTGACTATCAGCTGGCAAATGGCCAGCCCCCTCTGCTCCCCACATGACACGCGTGTTTTCACTGAAGCCAGGCTAACCCCCGGAATGGGGTGAACTACTCAGCAATGGGCCAGTTCCATGTTTAGGCCAGTCTGGAAAACCAGTAGCTTTGCCTTCGGTCTCAGGTATTTCCCCGATCTGGGACAGGGGGAGTTAATGGCTGGAGACTAGCAAACTAGTGTGTCCTGCTGAACCCACCACTCGTTCTTCTGAGCAGCATTCAGCCTGGGGCCTGGATTTCCAGTCTGTATCTCCTTCTCGCTTCCAGTGCACCCTCATGTTGGGGTTTACAGCAGCTCTGAAATGAGCCATTGGCAAACTCTGCCAAGACATCAGACTTCGGCACAAGCCCACACAGGCCACCTTGATGTGAGCCGACGGGGCTGGAGTGCAGGGCGGTGCTGGTCCCAGAGGCTTAGCCAGCAGGTCTCTCGTTTAATGAAGCTTTTGTTGTGTTGTTTTCTGCGCAGTGTGAGGACACCAGCTAGCTGTGCAGAGCTCTAATGATAGAGACCTACTCGTTCAAGGGTTAATAGTGGGAGAAGAAACAACGGCCAGCCAGGGAGCTGGGCCCTTTGCAGAGAGCAGCCCTGAAGATCCAATCCACCGTTTGCTGTGCCAGGCTGCAAGGGAGTGAGAAGGCCGGAGCAGACTGCAGCTTCACTAGCCATTCAAGCTGGTGGAATTGCATTTCTTCTTGGCAGCATCTCCTGCCCTGGGCATTCGGACAGGCCAGTGACCCCGTCCGCCCCCTGCGAATGGCTAATAATCTCCAGCAGCAAACAGGCTGTGCTCTCCTGCAGAAGATGCCAGCTGGCATTCACAGCTCTGCTTTGTCTGGGGGAGGAGCAGAGTCGCTTTGTACACACTCTTGTGATCTCCCCCTCCCAGCACCGTGCCTTTTGTTTCACTTCAGTTAGATGTTACCAAAGCTAAAAGATCCTGCCACTGCTGCCGGGGAGAGGGTTGCAGCCAAGCAGAACAGCTCATCTTTAAATGAGATGCAAGCCTGAGGTCCTGACCTCTCATGGGCGTTTTCTGGATGTGAAAAAGGATTACCCTGGCCAGTTTGCAACTTGTGTAATTCTTCCCAGAGGGGCTCTTAACTGGATGTGCGATCCCTCTTCACTTCCTGTCCTAAACTGCTCTGCAGCATCTGTCTGCCATCTCAACTTGATTCGTGCAGTGCTGGGAGTAGCCCAACTCCCGCCAGGATGGCAAAGGCCGCCTGCACCCCCCTGCACCTCACTTGCCCCAGCTATAGGGTGGGGATAACACTACCTGCCTGGCAGAAGGGGCTGCGTTTGGAAGACACAGGAAACGCTGTGGAAAGGCGAAGCAGCATTTATTAATTGGCCGTTCTACATTCTCTTATTCTGTTGGCAGCGTGCTCTGGGATCCGTCAGCATGAACCCAAGGTCCCGCTCGCCCCCGAGCTGATCACACAGTACCGACCCAGTCTGCCAGGCTGAGAAAAGCACACCTGCATGGACGACTCCCACGGGCCGAGTCCAGCAACCTCTCAGAGGAACGCTGTGACTGCCCAAGTCCTAGCGGGGCTGGTGCCCTGCTGCGGGCCTGTGATGACGAGGGCCCTCTTTGCTCCTAGGCAGCAAGCGTCTGTGTAGAGCACGTGTCCTCTGCTTAGTGTCGTGAGTCTCGGGAGCAGAGACGCCTTCAGTAAAGAACAGCATACAATAGAACATGGTTTTAATTGAAGGCCAAGCTTGTTGTCATGGAAGTAGAATTTTGCAGTGCGCAAAGCACGTGCTGTAGGGTCGTCCGTAGCGCTTACAGAGAAACACCGGCAAACCTGGCCCATGCAGACCCTCAGGCTGCTCTGTGCTTCCCTTCCTCCTTGGCTCGCTGGGAGCGTTACTGCAGGGGCTCGGCGGAACGTCTCTCACTGAGAGAGGTGGCAGAAAGCACATGGCAGATTTGTTCTGTCTGCCTCCAGTATATCTACGGCACCTATTGCCTGGGCATCTCTCTAGCCTCTGACCGCCAGGCGCTGGGACTGGATAGCAGGGGATGGGTCACTCGTAACTGCCCGGTTCTGTTCATTCCCTCTGCGCCTGGCTCCGGCCTCTGTTGGAACATAGGATGCAGGGCTAGATGGGCATGGCTCTGACCCAGTCTGGTCGTTCATATGCTCTTCAATATCTCTAGGGCATCTATCACACAGGTATCGATGTGCCAGGAGCAGTAGAATGAAAGGCCTGGCCAGACAGCGCTGTTTCAGCGCTAGCAGAGGGAGCAAGCAGGTGTTAGTGAGTAGCGCAGAGTATATGCTGTAACTCTCCATTCTAGTTCTGCTGTGCCGCCGACTCTGAGCTCTTGGCCGCTTTTTCAAACCTCTCCGAATCACTGCATTTCCTGGTGGTTTGCTGTATTCACACAGGAGCAAAACAGGTAAGTTTCAGCATAAAGCAATAACCAAACAGAACAGATAGAAACACGCTGTGGGAGAGAGGGTGTAGTGACTCCATCTGTGTCATTCTGCATCAGAAATTAAATGCACAACAGCAGCTATCTCCCAGCTTCCCATGCTCCAGTAGGGTGATGGCTCTAGGCAGAAACCACAGACCTGTTACCCCTTTTGACCCAAGCACTTAGCCAACATTCAGATTTTGTAGGTTACTTCTGCTAGCTGGAGAAAATGATGTTGGGGTCAGGCCGTTCTTTGATGCAGTCCTGTTTGTTTGCCAGGAACATCCAAGTCCTGTTCCCTGCAAATAACAGGAATCAAACAGGAGACAGTTTGTTTGCTCACGGTTTCATGCCTCTGCCCAACAAGCACTCTGCACACAGGTTCTCTTAGCTTTCCCTCAGGACCACTTACCAGTGCTTTTCCAGCTGTCCGATTTGGCTGTTTCTGCCCACAGACACACACAGCTTCACCAAGCGATTCCTCGGCCCCTGACATTTGGTCCCATCTCCAGTGAATGCCCCCTGCTCCCGGAGCTCAGTGTCGGCCTGAGCTTGCATGCAGCCTGGGTTTTGGGCAGTGGCTCCTGTTGACTCAGCTATCTTACTCCAAAAAGGAGCTTAACTGCTCCTTCAATTGATCCTGAGTGATGGACGACTGTCACGCCCCCGGGGTCAGTGAGGTTTCACCCAACCTCCAGTATAACAGCAGTTACCTAGCTGTGTGCACTGCTGCTTCCACCAGACCCAGAACCCTCTGGCATAAATTCCCAGGGGATCTTTAGAGACCACAAATCATAGAATTATAGAATTGGAAGGGACCTCAGGAGGTATTTAGTCCAAGCCCCTGCTCAAAGCAGGATTAACCTCAGCTAAATCATCCCAGCGAGGGCTTTGTCAAGCCACAGCTTAAAAACCTCTAAAGATGGAGATGCCACCACCTTCCTAGGTAACCCATTCCAGTGCTTCACCACCCTCCTAGTGAAAAACTTTTTCCTAATGTCCAACCTAGACCTCCCCCACTGCAACTTGAGACCATTGCTCCTTGTTCTGTCATCTGCCACCACTGAAAACAGCCTAGCTCCATCCTTCGTGGAACCCCCTTTCAGGTAGTTAAAGGCTGCTATCAAATCCCCCCTCATTCTTCTCTTCTGCAGACTAAACAGGCCTAGTTCCTTCAGCCTCTCTTCATAAGTCTTGTGCTCCAGCCCCCTAATCATTTTTATTGCCCTCCGCTTGACTCTCTCCAACTTGTCCACATCCTTTTTGTAGTGGGGAGCCCAAAACTGGACACAGTTCTCCAAATGTGGCCTCACCAATGCCGAATAGAGGGGAATAATCACTTCCTGCGATCTGCTGGCAATGCTCCTACTAATGCAGCCCAATATGCCATTAGCCTTCTGGGCATCCAGGGCACACTGCTGACTCATATCCAGCTTCTTATCCACTGTAACCCCCAGGTCCTTTTGTGCTGAACTGCTGCCTAGCCCGTTGGTCCCCAGTCTGTAGCTGTGCATGACCAGTACCTTGGTGTTGCACCTCATCTTAAAGATGGCACCTCCAGCTGCAGCACAGAGCACTGCCTAGCTCAGAGCAAACTCACAGGGAAGGGGGGCTCCCCGTGACTCACCAGCATGTTGTGCAGCACCCTGGTTTTCCCCAGTTCTGTGTGCATTAACCAATAACGGCCCCTTGCTTGGGTGACTTTCTCTCCTCCATCCTCCTGGTTGGAGACTCTTACAGCCTTCGGGCTCCTGTCTAGCCATGTCTGTGGTGATAAAGGCCAACAGCAATTTGCTTTTCTGTCCTATTGGTGTGTGGAGGGGTCATGTTGTCTTGAGCCAGCCCCTGAGTGAGTCATGCCTGGTTCTAACCCACGTTGCAGGCCCTGCACTGGCAAGCAGACGCGGAGACAGAGGAGGGCCCTGGTCTAGTTTTAATGGGCCTGAACCAGCCCTCCAGAGCCGGCACCCTGCAACACTTAGGAGATTCTCGATCTGGGTACGGATCTGAATGGTGCACATAGCCCTGGCCTTTGTAACAGGCTGATCCAAAGCACCAGTGCCAGCGGGCACATGGGAGATGTTCCGTAGCCAGCCCCAAGGATGGTGGCGCAGGGCTCAGGAGTAGGTTTGACCAGGTGACAATTGTCATTTCGATCCTGGGCCCTCGAGCCCTTAATGGGGGATATGAACCTTCACATTCATGGCTATGTAAGACAAATGGCCAGAGGGCAAGTCTCTCATCCCCTGCATCTGCCATCCCGGCAGACAGACGGCCACAGCATACCAGTGATTTGCATGGCAGGATTTGAGAAGGAATTAATTATTTCATGGCCAGCTGCGGTGTTAAGTGTGAGCCTCCAGACATGGACGGACACAGTCGCTGACGGTCAGCGCAGTACCCAGGTCTCTCAATGAGTCCGCGGGCGTTACAGCTGATTGACAGAGTCAGGCTAAGGTTAAATTAATGGAGGTCACTTTTATATGCCAGGGGTTTGCAATCAGTGCTGAAAGTTGTGTTTAAAGAGGTATATTTCACTTGTTAAGAGATGAGGTCTGTAACGTTGACTTCATGACTGGAATTCAGATCACTGCATGTCCTGGGTTTATGAAGCTCTGATGATGAGCTGTGTTACAGGCGTGGCTGGGAATTTTGATTAGGCCACCAGATTGCACCGTTTCTCATATTTAAGACTTTAAAATTGTGGTTTTCCAAAGAACCCAAGGCAGGCAGCATGTCCTGCAATGTCCTCGTTCCGCAGATAGCATTGTAAGGGGGAGACTGGCAGGCACTGTTGCCCTTCCTCTCCCCAGCCCCACTCTGCAATTCCCATCACTTGGTTCTCCAAATATTTCATTCTCAAGACCTTCTGCAGGCGGACTGTAGCCACAGAGGAGAGAGAGAGCAAGATGCTGGAGACCTGCTTCCAACAATCCTGCTGACTCCCTGGGTGACCTAGAATGAGTCAGTTGTCCTCCATCTATCCCTCCATCCCTCTGTCCCATACAATGGGTATAATAGTAATTTGCTGCCTTCACAAAGGAGTGCTGTGAGGTTTAAATGTTGCTTTCAACTGTTTGTGTCCTTGGATGAAAGGTGCTGTATATTAACGCATTAATAATAGCACAGTTACGTTTATACAGACAGAATTGTAAGAGAAATATGAGGTGGAACCAACCACAGCTAAGGAGAGCGTCTCTCAGGCTTTCCTGACAACCTGTCTGAGTTATGGGTTTCCAGGAGCCCAAGACACGTTGCTGCCCTGGGTTTGGTGTTTCCAGCATGTCACGTGCCATTTGGAAGGCTCATTACAAAGCAGAATTGAGGAGGAGCCCTCGATGCTAAGTGCCAGTACTGTGGATATGTGGGCATATTCACAAGATCCTCTACAGCTGGGCCTTCTATCCCATAATCCCACCTTGGTGCTAGAACCGTGCTATTGCTGAGCCTACTAGATGTCATCCTTTGTTCTCTCACCTCCCAGCGCAACATGTCTGGGAGCGAGCGTAGCTGTGTCGGAAGCCGCTACCTGGCCGATCTGCCAGTGTCACTGTATCTGGGAACACGGGACCAACTCACTGTGGTCGGTGCACAGGTAATTCTGTGCTGACTAAGTTCATTCTGCTCCGGGCTCAGCAGAGGGGACAGCTAGGTTTGAGTTCCCTCCCCTGTGAAGAGACGGCTTTAATTCTAACTTCTCAGTTGGTCTCTTGCTGCAGCATGGCTCAGGGCCAGCTGGATTCTGGCTCTTCTTAGAAGTCCAAAATGTTAATGGATGCAGAGAAATGGCATCCAAGTATGGCAGAAATGTATCTCCCTGTGCCCCTTTTGAGGGGAAAACATTGGTGGTCTCCTACAAATGTTAACATGAACACAGAACTGCAGGGAAGAACAGCCTTTGAGGAATCTTGTTTTACAGCTGCACTTCCCCTCATTAGCCAAGACGTGCCTTGCCATTTACATGCGGAAAAACTCATGCTCCAGAGGGATCTGGTTTTCAGCATGTAGAAAAGGAAAAGCAAAGCTCTCTGGGCTTGGGCACTCTCCAGAAGGGAGCAATGAGAGCCTTGCTCCTGTCTGCCGAGGAGCATGTTCCTAGCGCAGAGGTGGTGCCGTTCCCATTATTACAGCTGGAGAGCTGGCATCTTGGTGCCCCAACCATAATGATTCCTATCGTGAGTCACATGATATTTTGGGGGGGGGGAGATTTTAAAGCTCCCTGCTTCTGGAGTCCTGTTAGGCGAATAGCTCAGCTTTCATTTTAAAAATGCCGTAAGTTCCTAGCCCTCGTGACTGCAGAGCACAGCTTGCAAATGGGACGCGTATGGGTTCAGAAACAAGGCAGCAGATTAAAAAGAACCTCAGATTTATTAGTTCTTAAAATCAGGTAACGGGGGGGACTGATTCACGGCTGTGGGGTGCTGCAGCTGGCACTAGCTGTGGTGAACACACGGTTACTATTTGTACTGGGGCCGCGCCTAGCGGCCCCAATCTGAATTAACGTTAGCCAGCAGCACCCTGAGCTGGGGTTGAGTACAGGAAGGGCTGCCTTTTGACCTCTTCACATCTTCCATACCCAGCTGCTCTGCCCACATCCACACCCAGCTGCTCTGCCCAGAGGGATAAGCTTTCATAAAGCCAAAGGGGCCCGGTGCCAGGAATGGATATGCCCAGGGGGCCTAGGTCAAGTGAGAGCCTCACGCTAGGGCGCTGGGTGCATGTCACATGGTTGCTGGGTGTTGCTGACTGAATTCCTCTGGCCCTGGAGCCATGGCAGGGCAAGCAATCTTGCTCCCCCAGGGACATGGTGGGGGCACAGAACATGCCCCTACAAAAACCGTCACATTTTTATTCCTGTGCACTCCCCTGCAAACAAGCATTTTTCCTGAGGATGTAGTGCTTGTGCAATTGCTGAGCTGGGAGTCCTGTAGCGAGCCCCATCAGCAGGCTCGCTAACACAAGCAGGGCAGGATCTGTTCCTATGGGCTGGATTCCGGTCTCGGTTGTACCAGTTGACATTTATGTTGCTCCATTGTCTTCAGTGGTGGAGAGGAGAATCTGGACCGATAGGTTAAGAGCCTCGTTCTTCTGCAGGCAAGGCACTGGCTATGGCCTATATGTCTTTGTAGGAGTCTATGAACGTCCGTGAAGGGACCTCACTGGTGAGATGCCCTCCTGTGCAGAGGGCCTGCCCGAGGCCCTGCCTCCCCGTGTGTCCCAGTTAAGCTTTGTCCAGGGGTGAGTTTCTCTCACGATTCCTCTAGCTTCTCGCTGTGGTGACTGGCAAGGGAAAGCGCCTTCTGAGACTGAATATTCACCAGTGCCTAGATGCGACTGTGATGGGAGTATTGGAAATGCCAAAGATAACTAGCTACTGCTATTTTATTTCCTTACAAGTATTCACAGCATCACAAGCTGTGCTGTAAGAGCAAGTGTGACTCGCTCCACTCAGCATGCAGCACCACTCTCAAACTTGGCCGCAAAGATAGTGTATGTAAGTCATTATCTAGCAATCGTTTCATTCAGTCCTCCACCAAGGCATTGCTACTGCAGGCAGGCATTCGGGCTGCGGTTAATCCACGGTCTATGTTCATAGCCAGACTTAATCCCTGTAAATCAGGACGTTGCAGTTAGTGATAATTTCTTTGTGTTTCATCTTCATTGTCTCCTTTGTAAACAGACGTTTATTATTATTAACTTTCCTTCAGCTGCCTGAGATGGTCTTGTCATGGCTGAGACACCGCACGGCCTGCTGGCTGTAATGGAAAATCATTATTCAGCCTGGCGCTGCTTCCTCATTTTAGCGAGGCGAGAATGAGCCTAATGTCCCCTTCCCTCTCATTGAAGTTCAGTAAAAGTGGATTTTGCAAGAACAGCCGTGTGGGGTCAGACCAAGGGTCCTTCTAGCCCAGTGACCTGTCTTCAGTCGAGGCCAAGGCCAGGTGTGTCAGAGGGAATGAGAAGAACAGGAGCCTTCGAGTGACCCATCCTCTCGGCCACTCCCAGCCTTTGGCAAACAGGCGAGGGACACTTCAGAGCCTGGACGTCCTGTATGAAGACCATGACTCTGCTCGATGGGCTCGTGCTGGGCGGGGGGAAAGGAGGGCAGAAGTCTGGCCCAGGATGATGGACTGGTCCAGCGATGCTCTGGATTGTCGTCTGCAGCGGGCACAGCCTTTAGCTGCCCTGCTTCGGTGAGAGCGCACAGGGCCGGGCCGGGAAGAATGACCGTCACCCTGTGTGTTGCGCACTTGTACGGTGACAAGCAGGTGCCAGAAAGGCCTGTCAGAAAGTGACGCGCGAAAAGAGATGAAAATGGCCCAGGGGTCTGGCATGTCCTAGCTGCTCCTGCCCTCCCAGCTGCAGAAGTCACCTCCCTCCATCTCCAGGACGCGACTGCACGCTGCTGGGGTGGGCTGACCCGTCCTCACTTTCTGTGGCTCATGCTGAGCTGTGTTTTCTGCACTTGCCACCTAAGCTGCACTGTGACGTCTGAGAGCATGAAGCCCCCCCAAATGTGAGCCTGCTCCCCTGACGGCACAGGCAGAACAGTCAGGGCAGCCTGGCGCTCTGGCTTGGCTTTAATGCTCATGGAAGAAGCTGGATTGACAGGAGACTCATGCTCTCTCCTCTCCAGGGAGGTCCTCCAAGGAAGCGGAGCAGTAACACAAGTGTCCCCCTGCATGCAAGTTGCACTGAAGGGCTGCGGCTAATGGACAATCCCACACTGGTGTGATGTGCGAAGTGCTAACTCTTTTGGCGGCTCCACATTGAGCAGGGCTGCATCCCTGCTCCCTACACTGATCTCGGGGCCACCCAGAAACGGCAAGACCTACAGCCAGGCTCTTCATGGACTGCAAAGGGCAAACCCAGGGCAACTATGAAGAGCTCTGTGAGCTTGGGGAAAGTGCAGTAACAAGCTCTTGGTCTTGGCCGTCCATTGGCATTTTCAGCCTGTGATGAGGTTCTTTACCTTTCAGGTCCCTCATATTGCAGGAGGGACTGTGACCTGGGGCTCTCAGAGCCTTAGGGGCAGCTGGGGAAAGGACATATTACAAGGCTCCTGTCCCCCATAACTAGGGTATATCTGTCCTCAGTGGTAACAGATGCACTGCTCAGTCCCACGGGCTTGTCCACGTGCTCAGGGTTCAGAACCGACCAGGTCGTGTTTGCTGCCAGAAAGAGTGAGGGGGCTAAGGAATCCGCAGAGAATTTCCAAGGACAAAGCTAATGCCTGCTCCTGATCGGACAGTCTCGTGACCCATCCTAGGTCACAGATCTGAAGAGGAAGAATGCCCAGGACATGCTTGTGTGACCCACTGTCAGCAGGGAGAAGGAAAGAGCCGAGACCAGGGCACAGCAGCAGGATCTGTTGGGCTGCAGGGATGGTGAAATACTCGAGTGCCCAGCTAATGTGGCTCCAGGGCCAATGATCTTTATTCTAGCCCATGGGATGGACTGTTCTGGGTAATTCCAGGCGCACCGGGGACCAGCGTGGGCCGGTCTGAAAGCAAGGCCAGGTCTCTATACAGAGCTGCAAAGATGGACAGCTCTGTTTGGCAGTGGCGTGTTTCTTGGAGGAACCCTGGACACAACCAAGTTAGTGCTGCTTGTCAGACGTGAGAGAGAGCACGGAGGCCTGCTCCTGCTGCCACTGAAGTCAATGGCAAGGCTCCCATTGGTTTCAGCGGCTAGAGGATTGGGCCATGTGTGGCAGAAGCCAGAAACAGCAGCGAAAATACAGCAGGGCCCATCAGGAGCTGGAGGAAAATCTCCGAAATTCAGTGGCAATTTGCTCGGTGTCAGCGGTAAACAGCTGGATTTCACTGCATTGTCTAACCTTGGGGAATGCTTACGGCTGTCTTTTTATACCGTGCCTGCCCCATAGGAGGTGGCTAGTACCCCTGTCTCAGAGGCTCCTGAAATGGAAGTGTTCCTTGCGAGAGCAGCAGTTCTTTCAAATGGGGGCCGCACTTCCCCTCCTCGCTCTCCGGGCAGGGCAGGGGCGGCCCAGGGCCAAACAGACCACACTGTAGATATTGTCGAATGGACTGGGCTCAGATTCCGATCTGTGACCCTGGTGTAAATCAAGAGTGGGGCAATGGAGAACCTCTGGATTTACACCAGGGTTGCTAAGATCAGACTCTTTCCCGGAATTGTTATCAAAAGTGACTTTCTGCCATACATCCAGGGCCAGATGCTGCCCATGGAAGCCAGCAGGTGTTTGGACTGAGAAACAGCCCCCATGAGGTAGAAGTGAGCACCTGTTTATAATGCAAACACAGCAGCTCAGCACATCTGTACAAAACAGGAAATGAAAGAGAAAAGCAGTGAGGCTCTGAGACCTAGTGGTGGATCCGTTCTCACTTTATCCAAACCAGCTCCTCATCCTAACTGAGGTGTCTCTAATAAATCTGTCAGCTAGCTAGACACTGCTAGCCAAAGTAGCACATGGACATTTATTTACAGGCTGCAGAACATTACTCAATGGATTTTTTTTTCTTGTTTGCTAAGATTTTTGAACAGCTTGTGGCTGTGAATACCGAGCGGAAGATGCACAGATCAATCCAACCCATTACAATAGCAAACGATCAGAATCTTCTTTCCAGGCAAAGCAGCCTAAAAATGAGCCGTTCAGCCATGCAGAACTGGAATCACAACAGGAAGGGTTTCATCCTAGCACAGTGCATTCTGGTCATAGCGAACAGGCAGAGAGAGAACTGGCTGGGTTTCTGTAATGTTTAGAAGTGGTTTGCCCTCTAACAGAGCTGATCTCCCTACCTGGCTCTGTGCTTTGAGGCCATTAGCTATTGTGGAGTCTGACACCTCGCTGCATGTTTGCAGACAGGTCCCCAGCTGGCATGGTTGGTGATTTAAGAGTTGAGCTGTCCCAGAACTGAGCACGTTCATACTATCTCACTGGTCTAAATTATTCAGCATGACCCTGAGCTTATCCAAGATCTCGTATCCTTGATGCTTTAGGAATTCCCCACAGACCTGGGGCTAATAACCAGGGAGTCCTTAAAGCACCCACTGGGCTGCATTCAGTGGCCTTCAGCCCTCCAGCGGAACATGGCGGTCTGGCCAAGGGCTGAGACCGCGCCCAGGCCGATGGAGTTCTGTGGTGACTCCTCTCGAGGAGGCTCCGAGGCGGGCCGTCCGCAATTACTCCTGTTTGGAACATCACCCCATCCCCATGGCAACTCATCGTGACACAGAGTTCTTGTGGGAAGGGAAGTGACAAGCAGGAGCAGATGAAACCCTACAGGTTGAAAATCCAGATTCTGCTGGGCTCACAGCAGCGCAGACCAGGCACAGATGGAGTCCCTCCGACCCAGCAGGCAGTCACAGGATTGTACTTTGAAAACTTGCCTTTCCCAGACGAGAAGAAAATAGGCTGTATAAGCAGAGGCACACTTAGAAGCCTCTGGCCCAGTTTTCAGCAGCATCTCCGCTCCCAAGAGCTCCTCCGTAATCAGGCGCTGAGGTGGCGAACGAGCGTGTTTACCCGCGTAACAATACTGTACGCTGCAGCCTGACAACGGGATAGCCGCCTGCCGCCAAGCCAGTGCGCGCTGCAGACCAAGGTTTCTTTCAGAGCCCGCTGCTCCCATCAGGGAATGGGGAAGGTGTGTTTTGAGCACACAGCAGGCAGGGTCGGAGCAGTCCGGACTTAGCTTTATCTCTGCTTGTCGTCTGAAATGCAGCTCAGCTGCAGCCTGCAGAATTCGTGGAGGAAAGTGAGGGCAAGAAAACGGCTGGAAATCAGGTCCTCCACCTGTCTGTGCCAGCCCGCCACCTTCCCCTCCCTACAGCCAAAGGTCATACTTTGGAAATCAAAGGGCAGTGATGGGGGGCAGAGGGGAGGTGACTTAAGCAGATCTTATAGCAGCCTGGGGAAACTTCAGCAAGTGGCAGCTGGCAGCCCTGTCCCCTGGTGCTCGCTGGTCTCTGGCGTGGCAGCCAGGGTTTCTGACCGTGCGGGTGGGGCAGGGGCAGAGGTGCTGTTCCCCAGCAGCGTGCGTGTTGCAGCTCAGCCCACCGAGGCTGCTCAAAGCTCTGCACCTCGGTGCGAGTGCAGCAAGAGCTCAGAGCAGATACCTTGCTGTGAGGAATGGCACTTTCCCTCCCTGCCTCCCAGGCCCAGAGGAGGGGCGCCCTGAGGGGAGGTGAGTGCCCCACAGACCATCCGGGCCTGGCGTCGAGCAGCAGAGCTGAAGTGACGCTGGCAAGGCTGGCACGTGCCAGGGACACCTGGACACAGGGCCCCTGGGAACTAGTAACTGGGGTGCTTGGGAAATCTGTCAGACCCATGCCACCAGCATGGGACGTTCGCTCCTGGGAGAGCTGGCGTTGGGCTCAGCCTTGGCCAAGGAGCACTGGGTCTGTCTGCGTCCTGCAGGCTGATCACTGGCCATGGGTCAGAGCGGGGTGGTTACGGGGATGCTGCAGGCCAGAGCCCAGGCCATGGTGGTTCATGGTCCCACTGGGAGGTTCAGGCTGCAGCCCCGCCCTGATGTGCTGTGCCAGGTGATTGGCCTGACCTGGTCCAGGCTGTCCACACACCTTCTCCTCAACCCCCTGTGGTCTTACTGCGCCTGGGTGGGAATGAATAAACTGGTGGCTGCTTTTAGGTCAGATTGATGGATTGGCCAGAGGTCAGATGCCCTGTGTATGTGTTAACTATGTGTCTGATAAAGGCTGCTGTTAAATTTCTAGTGATGGGTGGTGGTTGTTAAGATTAGTGGATTACAGGAGTATAAAACAACATAGGGCACCAGGCATGGGGGACATGATAAAAAACTGGAAAAAGTTAAAAACCCTGAGGTAAAAGTTCCTCAGGAGTGAAAAACAAGTCTGAATGAAGTCAGATGGATCAATTAAGAGTTCTCACATTTCTAAAAGTGTCAAGAAATGTTGCAGAAAATTGGAAAAGGTTTAAGCAAGAATTTGATTTATTTTTTAGGGCATTGGGAGATGAATAAAAGATGGCCATCTTTTTTAATATTGCAGGTAGTGAAGCAATTGCATTACATAATTCATTTGAGCTTAATGTAGAAAAAAAGCAGCCTATGAGTTTGTCTTAAAAAAATTGAGAAATACTGTTTACCAAAAAGAAATTAAACATTAAGGGACAGATAAGACAGAAAGTCTCACAATGCCACTGTATAAATCTGTGGTACTTCCACACCTTGAATGCTGCATGCAGTTCTAGTCATCCCATCTCAAACAAGATATATTGGAATTGGAAAAATAACAGTGAATCATAGCAGTGCAGGACTGGAAGGGACCTCAATAGGTCATCTAGTCCAGTTCCCTGCACTCAAGGCAGGACTATATAATAACTGGACTGTAATAGCTAGAAAAGGACAACAAAAATGATTAAGGGCATGAGGAGAGATTAAAAAGACTGGGACTTATCTTGAAAAAGAGATGAATGAGAGGGAATATGATAGAGGTCTATAAATCATGAATCATGTGGAGAAAGTGAATAAGGAAATGTTATTTATTCCTTCACATAACACAAGAATCAGGGGTCACCCTATGAAATTAATAAGCAGTAGGTTTAAAACGGATAAAAGGAAGTACTTCTTCACACTACGCACAGTCACCCTGGGTAACTCATTGGCAGGTGAGGGTATGAAGGCCGAAACTTAATGGAGTTCAAAAAAGGAAGTAGAGAAGTTCCTGGAGGATAGGTCCATCAACGCCTATTAGCCAAGAGGGGCCGGGACACAACCCCATGCTCTGGGTGTCCCTAGTCTCTGACTGCCAGATGCTGGGATGACGGGGTGGATCACTCAATGATTGCCCTGTTCTGTACATTCCCTCCAAAGCACCTGGCGTTGGTCACTGTTGAAAGACTGGCTATCGGGCTAGATGGACCATTGGTCTGACCCAGTCTGGCTGTTGTTGTTTGAAAGATTTCAGTTTTACTCAAGAAATCAAATGGAGTCAAGGACTTCTGAATAATTTTTAAGAGATCTAAAGATAAGAAATCAGACCTGGTAATTTCCAGAATCTGTTTGAGTCAGTGATAAGAAATCAAATTGTGATAGGTGTAAAAGATATCCGTGTAAGAAAGACTGAGAAAAGCCAGATCCAAATCTGGAAAAGTCAGGGAGAATTTGCAAAACTGCTGAATTTAATTAATAATGATTGCACAATTTAGAAAGAAATAAGGAAATACTTTTAATATTTCTTTTAATATTTAATATTTTAATAAACTGCTGAATTTAATTAATAATGATTGCACAATTTAGAAAGAAATAAGGAAATACTTTTAATAAGGAAAAGTAAAAACAATTCTGTGGAGGAAAACAGTGAAAGTATGAAAGTTAAAACATAGGCGCTAATGGAAGAATGTTTTAGATGTGGAAGGAGGCACCAACTTAGACAATGTCCAATGTGAAACCTGTCCCATCTGCAAGAAACAGAATAATTTTGCAAAACTTTGTGAAGAGAGGTGTCTGGAAAAACTTAGAAGTATACATTTAGTTCAAAATTCAAAAGCCTCCGAGAAGATACCAAAGAAGGAATACAAAGCTGACGTTACAGAAGAAGACAATTTTCTGAGTGTTTTGAAGCAGAGTGTCTCTGTGAACTACAAGGAGGATTGGACAATTACACTATTTACTAATGGAACATTTCTTTCATATGTAATAGATATACATGCCACAAACTAATGAAATTTCAGAAGAAATTATAAACTGTCTAACAGTAAAAGCTGTAGTAAGAGAACTAATACATACTAATTTACAAATTTATAGTGCTAAAACAAATTCTGTTACAGGTATTGTGAGTTACAGGTCAGAGTTAAGATAATTTGGTAAACGTAAGATTTGTAGTAGTTGCAGGACAAGGTTTTCTATGTTAGGGTTAGAAACATGTTTAGCACTAAATCTAACTGGTAGAATTCAGATTAGTCAGCATTCTGAAACCTGGAAATAGCATTGGGAACTGGATGCAATGTATAAAATAGAGTTACATGAAACAAAGAAACCAGTTATACATGCAACCAGAAAAATACCCTTAGCTTTAAGAAAGGAGGTAGAAAAAGTATTGGAAAGGCTCATTAATTTAGATTTAAGTTACAGTAGAAGAGCTGGCAGACTGGGTGAATTCATAGTAGAAAAGAAAGATGGATCCTTATTTTTATGTTTAGATCCAAAAGACTTAAATGAGTATGTAAAAAGGGAACACTGTAAAATACCTGCCAGGGAAGGAATAGAATCCTAGACTCATAGAAGATTAGTGTTGTAAGAGAGTTCAGGAGGTCATCTAGTCCAAACCCCTGCTCAAAGCAGGACCAACCCCAACTAAACAATTCCAGCCAGGGTTTTGTCAAGCTGCACCTTAAAAACCTCTAAGGATGGAGATGCCACCACCTCCCTAGGTAACCCATTCCAGTGCTTCACCACCCTCCTAGTGAAAAACTTTTTCCTAATATCCAAGCTAGATCTTCCCCACTGCAACTTGAGACCATTGTGCCTTGCTCTGTCATCTGCCACCACTGAGAACAGCCTAGCTCCATCCTCCCTGGAATCCCCTTTCAGGTAGTTAAAGGCTGCTATCAAATCCCCCCTCCTTCTTCTCTTCTGCAGACTAAACAAACATAGTTTCCTCAGCCTCTCCTTATAAATCATGTGCTTCAGCCCCCTCATCGTTTTTGTTGCCCTCCACTGGACTCTCTCGAACTTGTCCACATCCTTCCTATAGCAGGAAGCCCAGAACTGGACACAATACTCCAAATGAGGCCTCACCGGTGCCAAATAGAGGGGAATAATCACTTCCCTCCATCTGCTGGCAGTGCTCCTACTAATGCAGCCCAATATGCCATTAGCCTTCATGGCAATAAGGGCACACGGCTGACTCACATCCAGCTTGTTGTCACTGTAACCCCCAGGTCCTTTTCTGCCGAACTGCTTTCTAACCAGTCAGTCCCCAGTCTGTAGCTGTGCATGGGATTGTTCCATCTTAAGTGCAGGACTCTGCACTTGTCCTTGTTGAATGTCATCAGATTTCTTTTGGCCCAATCCTCCAATTTGTCTATGTCACTCTGTGTCATATCCCTGCTCGCTAGAGTGTCTCCCACTTCCCCCAGCTTAGTGTCATCTGCAAACTTGCTGAGGGTGCAATCCACCCCATCCTCCAGATAATTAATGAAGATGTTAAACAAAACCAGCCCCAGCAATGACCTCTGGGGCACTCGCTTGTCACAGGCTGCCATTTAGACATTGAGCTATTGATCACTATCCGTTGAGCCCAATGATATAGCCAGCTTTCTATCCATCTTATAGATGGATATTTGGACAAGTGTCAGGAGGAAAATTCTTTTCTTTAGATTTTATGAATGGATTTTGGCAAATACCATTGGAGCAAGAAAATCAATTGCTGTGGACATTTCCTACTTTTGGACATTACTGTTTTTAAAAAATTACCTTGTGGATTCTGTCCTGCTCCACAGGTATTTCATAGAGCAATACAAAAGGTTTTTAAAAATATACATAGCATGCTAATTTACATAGATGATACAATAATATGGGGAAGAACTTTAGAAGAGCATGATATAACATTAACTAAAGCATTATCTAGAGCAAAAGACACAGGACTAAAATTTAACAAGTTAATGTTAATGTAGATTGCAAGAATGAGTGTTTCTAGAAGAAAACCTGACTTGTCAGGGATCACAGATTGAGCCACAGAGAATACAAGCCATTGATAATACTGCTTACCCAGAAAAGGAGTCACTACAGACATTTTGGGGTATGGTTAATTTTGTAGGAAAACACATACCTAGCCTAGCAGAAAAAATAAGATATTTAAGAGCTTTACACTGTAAAAATAATCAGTGGAAATGGAACTCTCAGTATCAACAAGAATTTAAGCAGCTTAAGCAACTAATAAAAACAGCTCTAGGATTAAAGCTATTTGATAGTAACAGACTTACAAAATAGTCTTCAGCTGCAGCGAAACAAGGCCAGGTAGCAAGTTCTATTACAAAAGTAGGGTGATCCATGGAACCAGTTACTTATCCATCTAGATTCTAGAGCCATGTCAAAAACAGAATGTCGGTGTGCTCAGCTGGAAAGAGTCTTTGGCACTGTTTTTTGCATCCAAAAAATTACCTATATTTATATATGGTAGATCTGCACTGGCAGAAACAGATTATAAACCACTAGTGAATATTTCAAAAACGAACATGATAGACATTCCACCTCAATAACAAAGATTATTTTTTCAGTTGTATTTATACGATTTAAAATTAGAATATCAGCCAAGCAAATCAGTAATTATTGCTGATACGCTTTCTAGAGCTTATGATGTGACCAATGTAACTGAAGATGATGATGAGGTACTTATATAGATGTACTTAAAAATTGTTTTCTGTATGAGAAAGAATATGAGACGAAAGTGCACAAGCAACTAGACAGGATGAGAATTCACAACAGATTATTACAGCTATTGCAAAAGGTTATAATAAAAAAACCCAAAGCCATATAAATTATTTATTCAAGACTTTTCAGTAATTGAAGGAGTTCTGTTTAAAGGTAACATAGTAATTTTTTTAGGGTTAGTGGCAGAGATGTTGAAACACATGAGCCACATTTAGACATAGAAAAATGTAAACATAGAGCAGGAGAGGATCTATATTGGTCACAATGAACCAAAACAGAGGGCTGTGTATAAGAATGGGACATATGTCAAAAATATAGAAATGCTGAGTCTAAACAAGCCCTGACATTTATTCAAGAAAATTTAAGACCTTGGTGTAAAATATGTTCACATTCCTTTGCATATAAAGGACATGCATATGCTATAGTTATTGATTCTTTGCGTTTTCCTGAAATATCTATACTAGAAAACAACGTGCAAAATAAGAATTAATCAAATTAAATCAATTTTTGCAACACACTGCATTCCTGACACAGAAATGACAGATAATGGACCTCAATTTCAGTCAAAAGTTTAAAAGTTTTGCCATAGCCTATATTTTCAAACATATTACATCCAATCTAGGTTACTCACAACCTA
>ML675649.1:1110833-1122746 GCA_007922155.1 Mesoclemmys tuberculata | reverse complement strand
CTAATGGGCTACTTGAAAATGGTGTTAAAATAGTAAAGAGTAATAACAAAAGCTGAAGGAACAAATACAGATTTATATTTGGCATTATTAAATTATAGAACAAACCCATTACAATGAGGTTTATCACCTACACAGCTGTCGCTGTTTAACAGAAAGCTTAGAAACAGATGACCTGTTTCTTCAAGAAGGATAAAAGGAAAGGAATAAGTATACATATCAGTCAAGTGTGTATGAAAAAGAAATTATGATAGAACAACACAAGCTATATCTGAAACTGAGTATGATGGAGTACATATCTATAATGGTAGGAACTGGGCTTAGAAAACCACTGCAATAAAAGAGGTAGAGGTCATGACTAATAATGGTCAAGTGCACAGGGCAAATTGCAGATGTTTGAAACTGTTGCCTGCTAGAACAGATTCAGCGGAAAGCAGGAATGAAATAGTACAGCACTCAGAGCAGCGAGAAAATGAAAATTACATCATTCCTCTAAGTAATAAAAACAAGTCCAGTAATACAGCAACTCTCGACATTCGATGGTCATTGCATCGAAAGAGACCTGTTAAAACACTTATAGAAAGCTGTTACGATCATTGGGGGGTGCGTGTGTGTACACCAGTACATTTGTGTTTAGACAATGAAAAGGAAGTTGATGGAGTTCCTATGGCTTTCAGAGACCAAACCGAATGGTCAGGGTGTGGGAGCCCCTGGCTGGCAGGGGCTGTTGATTTTAACTAGACAGATACAGTGACTGAGTTAAGATGCTCTGGGTATCTGTTAACCCTGTATCTAAGAAAGGCTGAAGTTACTAGCAATGAATTATTAAGACGAGTGGATCACATGACTGTAAAACCACACACAGCACGGCGTGGCATTGTGACACCCCATCCCACTTCCTGCACCCCTGGAAACCTGGTGCACTGCGTGCTGCCCTGCGGCCTGCTCACCGGCACAGTCCTTGGGCACAATGCCATCACTTGTGCACTTTTCCCTTGCACAGCAGGGCCCAAAGAGAACGAGGAGGGGGAGCTGGTATAACACAAATCCCCTCTGCATGCACTGTGCACCCAGCCATGTGCCCTCCTGACTCAGACACACCCAGGCACCAACGCGACGTGCCCTCACGTGTCACTTTGCATCTGGTCCCACCTGAGCTGCTGCCAGGCAGCCATGGAGCAGACAAAACGGCGAGCAGGAGGTCTCAGAAGGGGCCAGTTAAAGAAGATCACTCTCTGCCATTGCTGTTACCATCGTCCTGACTCCATTTCCCTGGAGCCTGATTCTTTTCGCACACAGAGTGACTCTGCTGGTTTACTCAGGGTGTAACCAAGGGCGGAATTGGGCCCCATGGCACAGAACCAGCTTTAAACAGTTTTACTGGCTCCCTTGGTCCAAGCCACTCCCCTGGACCTGCGCACACATGTGGACTGGGGTGAAACTCTCCCCATTTGCCATGCCCCTGGGAATCTGGCCCACAGAAGGAACAGCAGCTGCATTTGCCTTTCATTAACTGTCCCTGTGCGTGTGGGGAGGCTCGAGGGGAGGGGGGAACGTTGTTTGTTCCCTAGGCCTGGCCAATTCATAAGCTCCCTGAGGAGCAGGGCGGGAGTGGGTTGTTTTCTCTCACACCCAGGAATCTGCTGATCTTAACTCTCTTCTCACTTTATAAACAAACTCAGCTGCCTAAGGTGGGCAGGCCAGAGAGTCAGTCAAGGTTAACGCACGCTGAAAACGCACGCTGAATTCTGCTGAGTCAACTGGCGGTAGACACTCCGATGTGGCTCCCCGACTGGTCAGGAATGCAATAATCACCCAGAAAAGCGCTGACTCCCCTCAGTTGACACCTTTTCTTTTGATGAGTTGAAAACGTTTCACTTTGATTTTGACCCTTTAAATCTTCAAACCACTTCTAGCATAAAATTTCACAGTGCAATGTTGTCCGCTGTCAAATGGGATGTTTCACTCATTTTGAAACCGTTTGCAAAGCAGTTTTGACTCAGGCAATGTGGCACGACGACCCTTTCCCGGGGACAGTTTCGCTGGCCATGAACTGAAACTTTCTGATGCAAAGGTTGGCTGGAAAATTCCTGGCCAACCCTCGTCTAAACGCTACTTTCCTGCCCCCACCCTGGGTTGCTTTGCTTGGCCTCTGCCCCTCCCCCCAAGTCCTTGCCCCTGCCCTGGGTTGTTTTGCAAGATCACTGCCCTGCCCCCACACCACCATCCTGACCTCTCGGGGGAGCCATGCTCCTGGGGGGAGCCATGCATCAGGGACACTGTGTCCTATCACAGCAGCCCCGTGGGGGAGCTGCTTGCTGCCTGAAATCCGTCTGTCGGGGGTTTGATTTTATGCCTGTACAAATGCAGATCTGGCCAGAGCGCATGCTGCTTCCCAGCGCTCTCAGCTGCGGGGCAGGGCATTTCCTGGGCATTAAGACATGCTGGGAGCATGATTAGGCCCAGCTGGTCTCTGATTCCAGGAAATGCCCTATGGTGGTCTCTACTGCTATTATCAGCAAAGGGGGGGAAGGAATGTCGACTCAGCAGGGGCAAGCGTCTGTTTCCCGCACCCGTGGGAGCACAGGAGCGCTGCAGAGGGCAGGGCCCATTGCAGCTGGAGTCCATTGCACGGGCAGTGTCCCCAGCCTTGCAGTGGGCACAGCTGCGCTCAGCACATGGGCAGCTCTGCAGAGAAGAGGGTCAGGGCTATAGCCCAAACTCGCCAGTTTCCTCCTGTGGGGCCAGCGGAGGCACCGAGAGGGAGCCTGGACAGCTCTCCTGAGTGGGTTCTGGCCCTGCGCTGTGCGGGGTGCAAAAGATCCTGGTGCTCTCCCCCACTTGGGAGCCCCCCGGGGGCTGGCATGGCCCTAGCCCCGACTCTGTGGGTCTCTGCTCCCTGGAGCAGGCGGCTGAATTGGAAGCTTTCTTGGCACCCAGGGCCATGTGCAAGCATCACCTGGCAAACCCGAATCAAACCCCAGGGAGCGCTGCCTCCGTTATTTCACCCAATTGAGCATGAGCCAATTTCTCCATTCGATCATCACAGGGAGGAGCTGGTTTGCTTCAGCCAGCCCCCAGGGCTGTGTGTGATCCCGGCTCTGACGTTCCCAGCCAGCCCCCAGGGCTGTGCTACACGGGCCCAGGGATAACATGCTGGCTCCAGAGAGGTGCTCCTGCCGGGTGCTGCCTGCAGCAGGAATGACGGGTCTTGGGGGACTGGCCAAGGAGGCAGTTGTTTCAGCAGGGCCAGCCCAGGGTTCAGGTCTCTGGTCAAGCATCTTGCCAGGAGAGATCTCCCGAAGGCTCAGACGAGCGGCATCTCTCCCGGCTGGCGGCTCTGCCCCCTCCCGCTAGGCCTGGCAGGGCGCTGGCCTTTCTCTCACACATTCGTGCGGCCACATCGCAGGTGGCTGCAGGGCAGCAGAGACGTTCTCTCCGCCGCGGTCCCGTCATAGCCTGGCCTGTGCTGGGCCAGACAGGAAGCACTGCAGGGTCCCCACGTAGGTGCCAGGGATGACGTAGGCTGAGATGAATCCAAAGCAAGTGCTCAGGCCTGGCTCAGGCCCCAGCGCTAACCCCCTGCCGTGGGGCTGGCTGGCACCGCTGGGGGGTGGCACAGACCCAGCAAGCCGAGCTGGGCAGAGCAGTAGGCCAGTGTGCTCAGCCCGAGGGAGGCGGGGGGAGCGCGTGCCCTCATCAGTCGTGCCATGTCCAGCAATCCCCAGCGGGGCCGGGCGGGGGCCCTGCACACAGAGGGCATTGCTGACTCTCTAAGCACCGCCCAGCAACTGACGGCTGTGACGTTCCCCCGGCACGAAGGGCATCGATCAGCGAGTGGGCGCAGGGGCTGCCATCTTGAATTGACTCGTCAGAGGGAGCACGTCTGCCCCGCCAGCCCCACAGCCTGCAGTCCGAATGTGTGACAGCCTCACCCTGCCCCACCCCACGGGGCCCACAGTCTCAGGCTGGTGTTTGTGCCATCCCTGCCCCCCAGCTGCCCCATGGTCTGGGCTTGCGGTGTGTTAACATCCTGACAGCCCCGCTCTTCTCCCCCACGCCCCCACGGTGCTGCAGCTGCTGATTTTACTGTTCCAGTTGTTCGGCTGCCATGTGAGGCAGGCAGGAGCCTGGCCAGTGAGGATGCCAGAGGCAGGAAGTCGGAGAGGAGCGGGTCTCTGCAGGGAAAGGGGTGGCAATTGCTCCAACTAGACTCGCCAACCAGGCAAGGCAGGATCGGAGATGCAGGAGAAATCCTGCGAGGCATCTGAGCTGTAGGCTACTCCATGTTCCATGCTCCAGGGCTTTGTTGGGCTCACTTTTAAAGGCTTGCCCCAGAAAAGCTCTTCTGTGCATTTTTCAGCATCCCGTCCTACTCCCAGCACACCAGACCCAGGACTGCGCCCTGCTAGCCCTGTGCAGGGCCTTTGGTTACAGCACACAGCAAAACAGAAGCATGGATATTGCCACATCAGGTCAGACCGTGATCCCGGGAGCTCAATATCTCATCTCTAGCCATGCCCACAGCCAGCTGCTTCAAAAGCCCTGAAGGGAGAACTTGCCTGGCAGGGAAGCTTTCCTTCCAACCCAACAGAGATTGGCTTGTGTCCTTAAAGCTATTTAAACACAACCAGCCTTTTCAGGCTCACTCTCTCTCCCGCATAAAGAAACCAAAAATAAGGCCACAACCTGAAAATATCTTTTGCAGGCCCCCTTTGAAATGGGCAGGGGGCATAACAAAGGGCAATGAACTTTTATGGGCCTTTTTGTGTGACAGGATTCATCAGTTTTGCTTCCAGCAGTCACATTCCCCTCCCTCCCGTGCGGCTCCTGGTTTGCCATGGGATCTCTCTTTGAGCTTAACAGTGCAGGGGGCGTGTCTGTGTGTGTGTATGTACACATACACAAACATAATACACAACTGGCGTGTTTAAGCAGAGAGAGGAGTTGCATGGAAAATTGTGCATGTGTAACTGGCAAAAAATGCTTCAGAAAGGAAAAAAAACAAATAAAGAGAAGAACCTTGGGGTTTGAGCCAGGCGGAGTGGAGTACAGTCAGCAAGAAATACTGCAATGATTTAAAGGCTTTTGTTCATAAAGTTTAACAATAGGCCCCAGAAAAAATGAAACTCTTCGTGCACATGGGAAGTAGGAATAAATCAGGACCAAACATCAGCCTTAAATTACTGTGAAAGCTGATGCTACCTTTAACATTTAATGTGCAAAGTGCCCATATCCTACCACATCTCGAAAGAGCTCATTGAATTATAAACAAGACCAATAATTACTGCGGGTAATTCATGCCTCCTTCTGGCTGGTGTGAAAGTGGCTAGCAGTACTGTGTTTCATGCTATCATTTTCCCCCTGGAACCATAGGTTTGGAAGGCGCGAACATAAATCTATATAAATAGGCTTAGCAGAATTAGATTTTTCTTTTTTTGTAATTTTGATGGATAATATCAATGTTTATTTTTAAGCATTTTAAAAAAAATTTTATCAACTCAAATTTGCACAGTTGTGGGAAATCATTGGGGCGTTAGACAATAATTATTTAATGACAGTAGATGTTGAGATTCAAAGAGCTAAAATTTTATACCCATTAAAACACAAACTTACAACATCACAGCAAAATCTCCAGAGTAAATATCCTTAGGTCGAAAACTCCACTAAATTCTCAAGCAGCATTTTTCTTACTTTGCCTCTTGGCAAAGCTCTGCAGTTTTGGTTATTATTGATGGAGACATTTTTCTTCAGTCTGTGTATATGCGATGAAATTGATGTTTACCAACATTTCCTGATAAAATGGTGCATGAGCCTATGTATAAAGTGCAATTCATATTCCCTTAACACAGAATATACAGGGCCTACCAGAAGCCCTGGCCACAGCATGCCCTTAAACAAAAGGTCGGCAAATGTGTATAACCCTTGTCTGTGAAGCTACGCTAGTGCAGCCTATGCTAGTAATCATACGTTGCACGTCCAGAACATGTTGCATCAGAGGATCTCAAAGCACTTTCCAATCATGAGATGAGCATGATAATCCCCCTTCACAGGCGAGGCAAGCAATGTTATGCCCATTGCACAGACGGGTGAACTGAGGAGCGTGAAGGGAAGTGATTTGCCTAGCAAGTCGGTGGCAGAGTGGGGAATAGGGGTACCGAGACTTACTCCCCGGCCCCCAGCGCTAACCCCACTGCTGGGGTGGATAGTGCATGGCACCAGTGAGGGCGTGTGCCATGCAGTGACCTTCTGCTGCCATTTTTCTCTTTAATTTCGCTATGGTGAGAAGCTGCAAATCTCACATTACCCAGGCCCATGACACTGCAGGGGGTGCAGCACTTCTCCCCGGCAGAAACTCCCAGAATGACTGAATCCAGTCCAGGGCTGAGGTAAGCCCGGGCCTTAGCTCACCTGGCTCCTGGGAGGCGGTGGGACTGGTGTGCAACTCCCAAGCACAGGGTCCTTAGAGAGGAGGTGCTGAGAGACCCAGAATCACATCCAGCTAACGCGTCACACAAGGAGACTCCCAGGAGAGGATTTGCCAGTGCTGCTAGTCTAAGCAGCAGCCCCTACAGGGGAGGGGACGCTCTGCTCAGCACTGAGCACTGGTTCCGACAGCCTCCACTCCTCTTCTGTAGGCAAGGATTGCCGCTTTGGAACACTCCTCCTTGCCCCGGGGCCCATCACCCATTGGCTCGGGGCGTGGGAGTCCACAGCTTTGGGAATCTGCCACAGGCAAGCGTGGGGCAAAGTGGAATTCTGCTGGGGCAGTTGCCTGGCCTGTGCCATACGGGCGGTCGGGCTAGGTGGTCCCTTCTGGCCTTGGCATCTGTGAATCTGTCAGCGTCTCTGATTGGCTGAGCCATCCCAGAACAGAAAGGGCGTGAAATCTGCCCGGAGCTCTCCCGTTCCTCCCGTCCCACAGGAATGCAATGGGAAGCCATGCAGTGGAAGCCAGCCTGTGGAGCAGAAGTCCCTGGGATTCCAAGGGGATGGGAATGCATCTTCCTCTCTGGGAAGCCCCCAGACTTAGTTAAAACTCTTCCTTGGTGGCAAAAATTTTCAGCTTTATAAAACCAAAAATGGAAAGATTCTCAGTGTTTGAGTTTTGAAAAACTGAAATTTTGGGAGGTTTGGGGGGGCTTTTGTTTTGTTTTGATGTCAAAGAAACAATAGGACGATTTCAAAAGAAACAAATTTCCAGTGAAATTTATTAATTTCTTCAAAAACCAGTTACTGTTCATCAAAACCGTTCAGCCACCCTCTTCTCCTTGAAAGCCTTGGGCTGCTCCGTGCCATGTTCATATGAGTGCATGGGTTCCCAGACAGAGATGGGCCATCTTCTCTTCTAAAGCAGAGTAATGCCCCCTCCATCCCCCCAGTCTGTGCAAGGTCTGAGGCCGGGCCGAACACATTGTGCTGTGACACTCACCTGCTCACACAGGCACAGCCCATACCAGGTCTGCCCCCATGTGCCAAGCGCCCACCTACGTCCAAGGGGAGTTCTGCATGCACTGAAGGAGCAGGATGGGCCCTGTCTTGCAAGGCACACAGCGATGCTGACCTCCTCCCCGCCTGAGCCCAGAGGGAGGCTTGAGCGGAGCAGGCAGCAGCCTGCTGTGGCCAAAGGGAAGTTGCATAAGTGCCCGGCAGGTCTCTGCGGTTAGGAGGCAAGCTGTCGTTTGCCTGGCTCGTTGCAGCAGGCTGCGCTGTGAGGGGCTAGACTAGCTGACACGCAGAGTGCAGAGCACCACAGCTTTTAACACTCCAAGAGGCTCCATGGAAGTGAAACCAGAACTCCTGCTCAGGAAACTGCCTGAGCAAGGGGGCTTCTCTGCCTTTGATCCTGTCTTTGATGCTGAGAGGAGCTGGAGGGGGATGGGTTTGGGAGTGATTATTGTTATCATAATTTGCTAGAACCCCTCTCTATTTAGACAAGACATAGTAATTTAAAAAAACACAGGCCAGATTTATCCCTTGTGTAACTCCTGGAGTGAGTCGCTGTCCACACTGCTCTGCTAGTAGGTGGGACAGAGTCTGTTCCATGTCACGGGATCTAGTGTGTTGCTCACAGCTGAGCGTGCCAGTCTGAGGTAAGACTGTCAGAACACAGGGCACATGCCCCAAAGCCGTGGCATGGTTTTGGAATTGCATCCCACCAAGCCAGTACCAAACGTGCATGCCTATATTAGTCTCACCATGGAGCCACTTACAGTCCCCTTCGGTTCTCCAGTGCATCTTGCCAGGTTCAGACAAGATGTGCTCTACTCTGTCAGTGTCACAAGAAACTGATCAAACCCATCGAAGAAAAACGGCATCTCTCTCTTCAGTTCCAATCCCTTTATTTAAGAAACTCAACTTGAAGATTAGATGAGAGGAAGCCACATTTCCCTCTGTCCCTGGATTGGTTTTGCATTCTTGTCTCTGCCTTGTTGCCTGTAAAAAGCCTATTTATCGGGAGGAAGAGTAGTAATTTACTTAAATTGCTTGAGCCATTTGAAAGAATATTATGGCAATCAGCAAAGCCATTTTGGAAGGCTTTAGATTCAGGCGTGCAGCACGCTGCCTCTTTATAGCCCTGGTTTCACATCTATTAATTAGAACATTTCTAAAGAAGCTTAGGAGAGGCTCAGAACAGCCATTATGGTGTTCTCAGCTTAGATCATTCTGCACAGGCACTGGGAAGAATTCCAATGAGAAGAGAAATCCCCCAAGTTTTTCTTTCCCCCTAGGAAACCATTTCCCCACTTTATTGGCGTAGTAAAGAGGAAATCAGACCCACTGCCTGCTGGGGCTCCTGCTGGACTCAGGAAAAGAACCGGGCACATAAATGTTCCTGTGTTTCACAGAACTCAGGGCTCAGGCCCACATGTTTACTCACACAAGGAGCCCTGACTCGCTGCCTTAATACAAGCTGCTTACATGAGCCAGGATTTACTTGCATGAGTAGAAGCTGCAGGATCCAGGGTTCTGTCCACTTCACAACATGCTTTTTTTATTTGGCGTTTCAAAAAAGCCTCTTTGGTCAAAAGCTGCAGGAAGACCAACAGATGCTGGGCCCCTGTAGCCACAGCTGGCAGGAGTGTGACTCCGATCTCGATGGGGCCCGACCCCTAGTACCTGGTCACCGAGAGTGCTGGAGCACCCAGAAGAGTGTTAGGGATCACTGACACTTGGGTGACAATTGCTGGGCTAACGAGGCAGTCGGCTCACTAACAGGGTGTGTAGAAGTAGGAGGAAGCAGAAGCGCAGAGGGCGAGCCTGGGCTGAGAAAAGAAAGCTGCCTGGAAATCCTCTCCTGCTGTAAGCCTGCAGTACGCTCTGTGATACATTATAAATGAGGAATAAATACACAGGTGATGGCCAGGTAACAACCTGGTGTGTGTTTGTGGTTAGGAGACCAAGAATCAGGCCAGGCAATGCAGCACACTGGGTAGCGACAGAGGTGCCCTGTGGCGTGCTGATGTCAATCAGAAGCGATGGCCATGGAGTTCCTTGTTACACCCATGTATCAATAATGGAAGTACAACCGGAAATAGGCCTGAAGTGTTGAAATCCAATGTCATTTCCTTTTAAAACAATGAAACTTTAGCTGTAAATTCACAAACTTCTCCAAAGAATAGTTTCCAAGGGTTCACTGTCTACGTGAGAGGATGTATCAAATGGGATCTCACAGGGGTTCTGTCCTGGATCTAGTACGAGTCCATATTTTCATTAGTGTCTTGGCCAATAGAATATTGAGTTTGCTTATAAAATTAGCAGATGACACTAAAATGGGAGGGATTACAAGCATTTGCAGGACAGGATTAGAATTAAAAATGACCTTGACAACTTGGAGAACTGGTCTGAATTCAACAACATGAAATTCATTAAAGACAAGTGCAAAGTACTTCACTTACGAGGGAAAAATCAAATGCATAACTACAAAATGGGACATAACCAGTGAGGTGGTAGTACTGCTGGAAGGATCGCTATAAAATGGACAGAAAACTGGCTAGAGCATAGGGCTCAACGAGTAGTGGTCAATGGCTCCATGTCTAGCTGGCAGCCGGTCACAAGTGGAGTGCCCCAGGGGTCGGTTCTGGGGCCAGTTTTGTTCAACATCTTCATTAATGATCTGGAGGATGGGGTAGATTGCACCCTCAGCAAGTTTGCAGATGACGCTAAGCTAGGGGGAGTGGTAGATACCCTGGAAGGGAGGGATAGGATACTGAAGGACCTAAACAAATTGGAGGATTGGGCCAAAAGAAATCTGATGAGGTTCAACAAGGACAAGTGCAGAGTCCTGCACTTAGGATGGAAGAATCCCATGCACAGCTACAGACTGGGGACCGACTGGCTAGGTAGCAGTTCTACAGAAAAGGACCTGGTGTTTACAATGGATAAGAAGCTGGATATGAGTCAGCAGTGTGCCCTGGTTGCCAAGAAGGCTAATAGCATATTGGGCTGCATTAGTAGGAGCATTGCCAGCAGATCGCGGGAAGTGATTATTCCCCTCTATTCAGCATTGGTGAGGCTGCATTTGGAGTATTGTGTCCAGTTTTGGGCCCCCCACTTCAAAAAAGATATGGACAAGTTAGAAAGAGTCCAGTGGAGGGCAACAAAAATGATTAGGGGGCTGGAGCACAAGACTTATGAGGGGAGGCTGAAGGAACAAGGCCTGTTTAGTCTGCAGAAGAGAAGAATGAGGGGGGATTTGATAGTAGCCTTTAACTACCTGAAAGGGGGTTCCAGGGAGGATGGAGCTAGACTGTTCTCAGGGGTGGCAGATGACAGAACAAGGAACAACGGTCTCAAGTTGCAGTGGGGGAGGTCTAGGTTGGACATTTGGAAAAAGTTTTTCACGAGGAGGGTGGTGAAGCATTGGAATGGGTTACCTAGAGAGGTGGTGGCATCTCCATCTTTAGAGGTTTTTAAGCTGAGGCTTGACAAAACCCTCGCCGGGATGATTTAGCTGAGGTTAGTCCTGCTTTGAGCAGGGGGTTGGACTAGATACCTCCTGAGGCCCCTTCCAACTCTAATCTATGATTCTGTGATTCTGTGATCCTGGGTTTAGAGTGGATCACAACTTGAACATGAGGCAACAAAGTGATGTAGTTGTGAAAAAGGCGAATCTCATCCTGTATTAACAGGCGGGCCTGAAGTAAGACACGGGTGGTGATGGTCCCGCTGTACTCGGCAGTGGTGAGACCTCAGCTGGAGTGTTGTGTTTAGTTCTTTAGAAAAGATGTGGGAAAATGGATTCATAGATTCCAAGGCCAGAAAGGACTATTGTGATCCCCTAGTCTGACCTCCTGTAGAAACAGGCCCGAGACCTTCCCCAAAATAATTCCTAGGCAGATTTTTTAGAAAACATTCAGTTTTGGTTTAAAAATAGTCAGTGATGGAGAATCCACCGCAACCTTTGGTGAATTTTCCAATGGCTAATTACTGTCACTGTTAAAAATGTTTGCTTTATTTCCAGGCTGAATTTGTCTAGCTTCAGTTTCCAGCCATTGGATCATGCCATACCTTTCGCTGGTAGTTTGAAGATCCCATTATTAAATATTTGTTTCCTGTGTAGATACTTATCAACTATAATCAACTCACCCGTTGGCCTTCCCTTTGTTAGACTCCAGGAGCTCAATGTAGTTAGCTTCTCAGTATGAGGCATGTTTTCTAATCTTTTTAATCAGTTTTTAATTATTCTCATGGCTCTTCTCTGAACCCTCTCCAATTTGTCAGCATCCTTCTTGCATTGTAGGCATCAGGACTGGACACAGCATTTCAGCAGTTGTCACACCAGTGCCAAATCCTCGGCTCCTACGCCTACTCCAGATCCCTGTCTGTGCATTCAAGGATTGAATGAGCCTCTTTAGCCATAGTGCCACACTGCAAGCTCATGTTCAGCTGATTATCTACCATGCCCCCCAAATC
>ML675649.1:1085141-1110433 GCA_007922155.1 Mesoclemmys tuberculata | reverse complement strand
CAGCGTCCGCGCATGCCCGTTCCCGCGTGGCCAGCTCCTCAGCAGATGGTGCCCGCTGCTGAATTTCAGGCAGACTGAAGCACCATTTGGGTCTGGAAGCTGTGCCTGCGTGACAGGCTCCTGAGGCCACCAGAACGCTCAGCCCAGGAGCTGAACGCGGAGGCTGGGACGTGCCAGTTCAGGGCCACGCTGCGTGGCAGCAGTAAGATTAGCACCCTGGTGTCACTTGTCCTGGCCCATTGTGGTCTCCTGCAGCTGGCTCCCGGGTGAGTCACGCTCCACGCAGGCCGGTGCCTTCCATCCGCTGGCCCCCGTGAGTGCTGGGCGTGGATCCCTCTCGCTGCTCACCCGGCTCGTCCCCAGGACACACACCTCGACTCCTGAGATGATTGCTCTGCTTTGGGACCCACAACGTGAGCCTGCCAGGGCTCAGGGGTGATCAGAGCAGAGCCCTTACCTCTAGCCCATCGCTGACCAAGTCTCCAGTTTCCTCTGGCCTCATCTGAACCACTGCATCCAGCCCAGGGCTCAGACGGGGATCCAGGCATCCAAGCGCCTTGATTGAAATGGTTTGTAACGGGAGACCTACGGGGAAAGGTCGAGAGAACAGGGCACGCTGAGGCGGAAGGAAAGAGGGCTGAAAGGAGACATATCTGGATGCAGACATGAAGAAGGATGTTAGAGGGCAGAGATCAATTAATCTCGTTAGTCAGCATGGCCAGAACGAGATGCAATGGTTTAAGCAGGAGTGCAGAGACTCAGGAGTGCAGCTACAGAGCCATGGCACAGCCCACCAAGAGAGGTGCGGTGGAATCCCCAGTAATGCAGATCTTCGAGCCTGACACCCACCTCTCAGGATTTAAATCAGGTCCGGGACTGGCCCCGATGCCCTGGGTCATGGCGGGAACTCAGAAGGAATGGGAAGCATGTGGGATATTAGGAAACGCAATATGCCTTTTATATCCCCAAACACTTGAGAAATGGGCTGTGCTCCAGCCACAAACGACGCGCATCCAACTCTGGCGGAGCACAGCAGCTGTTAGCAGCTCGGTAATGCTGCCCTGCACTTGAGGAGAGGAAGGGGAAAGATCACTGCAGCCACCCGAAACTCGAGAAGGAACGCAGATGGGAAAGAACTCCATTTTTCATCTCATTAAAGAACCAGCAGCACCTCCACTAACAAACTGCTGGGGCATGGCTCAGGCTGAGTCAGAGAACCCCCTCCTGAAACGCCACTTTCACACTTCCGACAGCTGCCTGAGTTCGACTTGCAGGTGTGTTTAAACACCAGCCATACCCAGCCTCGTTGAGCTGCTGTGATCTCACATTGACACAGCCCAGGATGGGCTGTGCAGCGAAGGGATGGGATGCAGATGCACTGAATAGTGGCTAGTAGGGTAACTGAAGGCAGCCAGTGCTGTCCGCTGGGACCGCAGAAGTCTGTTCAGCATTGGAAGGGAATGCTAACCCCACACGAGCTGCTTCTGCCTGCATTTGGTGCTGAGAGATTTCACAAACCTGGTCACTAGCCTTTTAAAGGGCGCCGCAGAAAGATGGGTGGTTGGTGCGTCAGAGAGGGGTGCTGACACTGAGGAGAGCCTGGAGAGGCGTCCGTGTGAAGGGAGACTGAGAAGGCTGGAGCTGTTTACCTTAAGAAGGAGACATGATAAAAGTCTATACAATAATGAATATCTAGAGAAGGGAGACCAGGAGCTTCTGTACTTTCTGTCTCACAACTCAAGAACAAAGGGACATTCCATGAACCAAAAAGGGGGCAAATTCAAAACTCATAAATGCTTTATCACAGAACACACAATTAGCCAGTGGAACTCATTGCCACAGGATAGTTCTGTGGCCAAGGATGTATTCCAGAGTTACATCAGTCAATATTTTTTAAAACAAACAAGCTTTTCAGTGCCAATAACCCTCCTACTCCAGAGCTGGAAGGGCAGGAGGAAACCGGCTATCCCAACATTGCCTATACTGTGGGAATCTTGTACCTTCCTCTGAGGCAGCTGGTGCTGGTCACCATCAGAGACGGGACCCTGGGCTAGATGGGCTCCCAGTCTGATCCAGTCTGGCAATGCTGTATTCCTGCGAGGAGAGCAGATTGGCAGAGGCATCATAGAAAACGCCACTGGAATCTCATGCAAGGGAACATAACGTAGAAACATATTGGCCCCAAAGTCAAACTTATACGTTTGCATTGGGCTTTTTGGGGACCGAACCTGCCTTGAGAATTTCACTGTTTGGCACCCTGTAGCCAGGCTGAATGGGAGAGCTCCTCCGACCGCCCAGCAATGAAACGGGAGAGCCGGGGCTGCCCACACGGGCTGCTGAACTATCAGCCCCAAGCAGGAACGTGCGGCAGTGCCCAGGGTTGCAGAGACTCTGCCGCCCCATCAGCTGGGCAAGGAGCTTCACAGGATCTCTGAAATTAATCACAATAAATAGAGACTCTCCTGGATGCCTTCATGCACAGGAGCAGCAGATCCTCTGCTGAATGACCTGGCAGCCAGGATGGTGGGACTCCGGGATATTATAGCCTCCCTGGTAGCAGCTGCTGGTCCTGCATTTGATCAGCCCCATTGCACAGCTGTGACACCACTGATGGGCTGGTGGCTTAGCCCCACCAGTCCCTGCACCGACCCTTGGAGTCCTGTAACATTGTGCCCCTCCCTGACCTGCTCCCCTACGACTCAGCCCACTCTTCCCACAGGCCCATACGCCCTGACCTCTCCTCCCGCAGCGTCACCAGAACTGGCAACGCTAACAGGCGGTGGAATTAGCATGTGTGTGCTAGACTCACCACTTGCCCGTGCTCCATCGCTGTGCGGGCTCCTGGGGGTGCGAGCCCTTTCCCCAGGCCAAGCTGCAGCCAGGGACAGTTGGTCTCCAGCAGTGGGAGCCACATGAGCAGAGGCGGCAAGCTGGGGGATGAAGCGCTCACCAGCCGTGGGAGCTGAAACCTTGGCAGAAGGACCAGCTCATGCTGATGCTGCTGGGTCTGTCCTGAATCACAGCTCCCGAATGTGCCATGTTGCATCACACTTGACGGTTTGTGATGGGGAAAAAGCCCCCACAGGAGGCAAAATGCCCAGCTCATTTCCACTTGTTGGCGAGGCTCAGGCCTGCAGCTCTGGAAGTGCAGGTGAAAACCCAGTGCACCGGTCCTTCCCACTGGGCCTCTCCTGCCTGTCCCACGTGCGCCTCTGTGGATTGGCTAGTCCTACAGTCTGTGGGCACTGGATACTGCCAGCCTCTGCAGGCCTGCAGGCCAGAGGCTGGGAGAGTGGGCCTGTGGCACCTAGGCCGTCTGAATGATCCAGCCGTAGTCTGTCTGCATTCGGAAGCAGTCTGCCCTGTGCACAGCCCGTCGCACCAGTGACCTGGAGTTCATGGCGGCTGCAATGAACATGCTATCTTGGATACCACCCACTGCTGCTGTGGTGCTGCGGGAAGAGGGATCCTCACACCTCTTCTGGAAGGACATTTGCGTTCTGCTGGTGCCGGGGCTCTGCAGCTCTACAGCTCCATTAACAACCCGCTGACTATTTCTGCAGTGGAGAGCCTGACTACGTTATTCCTGGTCTGTCCCTTTCCCAGCCGTATCTCTTCCCTTAAGCTGGGACACAGCCCATGCGGACACTGGCAGAAACCACAAGGCATGCCCCCTCGCGCAGCACATCCAGTCATCTCCGAACACATCAGCACCTAATCAGAGGGGTATCCCTGTGCCCCAGACACTGGCTCTGGCCTCGGCCTCTGAAGGCATGGGATTGATTCCTGGCACTGTCACAGACCCCCTGTGTGATTGGGGAAAGCCACGGAGTCTCCCTGTGCCTCAGTTTCCATCTGTGCAAGCGGGACAATGTCTCAATGCTCGAATAGCCAGCCTCCACCAGGGTGACACAGAGGCTTTCACCCCATGTGCCAGGCTCACGTGCTAATTGCGACAGCAGGTGAAACTCAGAGGGGCCCAGACTTCCCCCGCGAAGTGAAGCAATCAGCACTCCCGGAGAGGGCTGCGTGGTGCTCCCGAGACAGTGCAGGGCAGACATGAGTTGGTAGGTATCTGTGTGGGAGGCATCTAGTCCAGTCCCCTGCACCTAGGAAAGGACTAAGTATTGTCTACACCATCCCTGACAAGTATCTGTCTAACCTGCTCTTTAAAACCTCCAGTCCGCAACCTCCCTAGGCAATTTATTCCAGTGCTTAACCATTCTGACAGCTAGGAAGTTTTTCCTAACGTCCAGCCTAAACCGCCCTTGCTGCAATTTAAGCCCATTGCTTCTTGTCCTGTCTTCAGAAGTTAGCAAGAACAATTTTTCTCCCTCCTCCTTGTAACAACCTTTTATGTACTTGAAAACTTATGTCCCCCTCTCAATCTTCTCTTCTCCAGACTAAACAAAACCAGTTTTTTCAATCTTCCCTCATAGGTCAAGTTTTCTGGACCTTTAATAATTTTTGTTGCTCTTCTTTGGACTTTCTTCAATTTGTCCACATCTTTCCTGAAATGTGGCACCTGGCGCTAGACACAATACACCAGCTGAGGCCTGATCAGCACAGAGTAAACCCTAAGAATTACTACTCGTATCTTGCTTACAACACTCCTGTTAATATAGCCCAGCGTGATGTTTGCTTTTTTTGCAGCAGTCTTACACTTCGACTCATATTTAGCCTGTGATCCACTATGATCCCCAGATCCCTTTTTGCAATTCTCCTTCCTAGGCAGTCCTTTCCCATTGTGTGTGTGCGCAACTGGTTGTTCCTTCCTGCGTGGAGGGCTTTGCATTTGTCCTTACTGAATTTCATCCTATTTCCTTCAGACCATTTCTCCAGATCATTTTGAATTTTAATCCTATCCTTGAAACCACTTGCAACCATTCCCAGCTTGGTATCATCTGCAAATAGTATACTTTCTATGCCATTATCTAAATCACTGATGAGATATTGAATAGATCCAAACTCAGAACTGATCCCTGTGGGACCCCAGTCGATATGCCCTTCCAGCTTGACTGTGAACCATTGATGACTACTCTCTGGGTACGGTTCTCCAACCAATTATGCATCCACCTTATAGCAGCTTGCTTTTCACTGCCCCAAGCCCACCCCTGAGGATCTATCTCAGCGAGTCATTAATACATCATCACGCAGCAGGGAAAGATCAGTTCTGCTCCAGAGAGCAATGACCTGGTGGGATCCAGATTTACTAGCATGGGCTACAAGGACAAGGATGTGTTTTCCTCCCCTCCTTGTCTTGCACCCTCAGCCAAGTCATTCGCTGGCCCAACAGTAAGGTCCTGACTTAAGGTGGGAGAGGGCCTGGTACAAATCTGGGGGGGTGATGATTAGCCCTGGTAGGAAGTGTCATCTGGTTGGTAGGACACTGCACTAGGACACAGGCGACCTGGCCCCAATTCTTGCCTGTGCTACTGACTCCATCGTGGACCATGGGCAAGTCACACAGTTTCTCTCTGCATCTCACTAGGGTAATCTTTGCTGGTGATGGATACAAACCAAGGCGTGGACGCAGATACCCCTGGAGCGAGGGGTACTGGAAATCCAGGCCTGATACCTACCCAGACAGCGTACTTCTGGCTAGTGTTTCTCATGCACATGTCAAGGCGATGTCTGTAGCAATCTGCAGACTACCCCGCAGCCTCTTAGTGCTACTCATTTGTTGGAAGTTAGTCTGCAATCTGCCCAATAAATCATTCAATGCACAGTGCAGCCGGCATTCCCCTGTAATCACTTTCTGAGCAACCTTTGACCAAGCAAAAGAAAAGACATGTTGGAAGCCGTCCAGTGCACAGCAAAATTATTCCTAGAAAGACCCACCAAAGCTATTCCAGACATAATGGAGCCGTACATTACCCGGGGAGGGCGAGAGCGACAGTGCCAACAAACAGAAAGGCTAAAAGTAGGCAGGGCGTTCTTGAAGCAATCGGGGGAACCAGCCAGCCAAGGAGCAGCTGTTTGAGCAGCAACGCCAAGTCCCTCCCTTGGCTTCTGCAAGCGGGTGCTGAGAAACCCTCAGGAAGAGCCAGTGTGGGCTGGGCAGAGCAGGGGAGCCAGCGACTACGGCTGGTGCAGAACTGACACACTGGAGCATGGCCCTATCCACCATGAACTTACGTAGCTCTTCTGTGAGCCCCGTTATATTTTGGCCTTCACAACATCCCCTGGCAACGAGTCCCATGGTTTGAAACCTCGCTCCTCCCCCCACACACATATCCTGCCAGTCACCTTGAGTGGATGTTAGAGAAGCACCTGCCATGTGCTTCATTAACTCTACCAAACGGCCTGGGAAGTGCTACAGTGCAGCATTTCTCAGTGACTGGCCCGCGGACCGGCACCGGTCTCTGAGATCTCCCTGACAGTTTAGGAAGGCAGCAAGCCGGTCGCTGGTACCAAAAAGGCTGAGAAGCACTGCTGGAGTGCATAGGGCACATGAGGGGTACAGCGCAGGACCATGCTCTCAGAGAGAGGTGTACAAAACCTGGAATAATCTTCCCTCTGGAGTGGCTCCATCCCGGCCCAGGCAGCTCGTGGCTGGCTAGAGCCCTGGGGGTTTCTAACTCCATGGATATTGTTTAGCTTTCTAGTGTATGGATGCTGAGGGTGGACTCATAGACTCATAGGTCAGAAGGGACCAATATGATCATCTAGTCTGACCTCCTGCACAAGGCAGGCCACAAAACCCTACCCATACACATTTATAACAACCCCGAACCCATGACTGAGTTATTGAAATCCTCAAAAGTGAGATTTGAAGACCTCAAGCTGCAGGGAATCGATCAGCAAGCAACCCATGCTCCACGCTGCGGAGGAAGGCGAAAAACCTCCGGGGCCTCTGCCAATCCGCCCCGGAGGAAAATTCCTTCCCGACCCCAAATATGGCGATCAGCTAAACCCCGAGCATGTGGGCAAGACTCACCAGCCAGCACCCAAAAAGGAATTCTCTGCAGTAACTCAGTTCCCATCCCATCCAACATTCCCACAGACCATTGAGCAGACTTATCTGCCGATAATGGATGCTGTTATATGAATATCTGTTCTGATAGGAACACTGCTACAGGGAAAATCACCCCCCAGCACTAAGCGCATGGGGGCCAGGGCCCTGTGGGAGGACACAGCAGCACATAGTTAAAGGAAACCTGATTGTAATTATTATTTTTAAATCAGAGGACCAGGAGAGAAGCTCATTTGAAAGCAGAAGCAGATTCCCTTCCCTCCCAGATGGGTGGCACTGGACTATGTCATGACTTCCCAGGCTGGCTACAACTCCAGCTTCCAGCGGGGAACAGGACGCTGCGCACACCCTGGCCAGGTCGTCCTGTCAGCAGGGCTCAGTCCCCGTGTCAGTGTGTCTCTCTCGTGTGCTGCTCAGGCTGACGGCCATTGCTGGGGGAGTGCACAGCAGCCCTCGGCCATGCCCTCAGTAGCAGAGCAGCTGGTCTTTGCACAGCCCTGCAGGATCAAGCCCCCAGAGCCAGGTCGGAGAACACGGCTGAGTTGCAAGGAGTGGTGGCAGCCCCCATTTTGCCTGGCGTCTCTTCCTTTTGTGCCCGGCAAGGAGGAGTCACAGCGAGTCACAGCAAAGGGCCCCATAGCAGAACGTGGAGCAGGCCTGCTGCCCTCCAGCCCCTGAACACACCACAGGGAGCTCGTGCCGGGCGCCCTGACAGCTCTGTGGCACACGCCCACTTGTGAGCTGTTCCCGGGCTAGCTACCCCTTCATTTGGTCTGATTGCTGAAGAAGTGATCCCGGCCCTGGAATCCGGGCGTCCTAAATTGGTTCGAGTCCTTTTCTCTCTGGAACGTCTGCTGCAGTGGAAAGGAGAAGCTGTAGAGGCAGAGCTTCCCCTTGGCTGTCGGTATAATCAGCCAGGATATGTTCAGCAGTGCAGTGCTGGAAAGACTTGCTCTAGGAGATGCTATTTCCACTGGCAACTTGTTCTGCTCAGATCAAATGAACCTTTTATTCCCCCTTCTTCCTTCTGCTCTTCTCTTGAACCTCACAGAGCCCAGGAGCCAGCGGAAAGCTGCACAATGACGTATGCTGCCTCACACAGGCAATGGGCTGCTGCGACGGCAGATGCAGAGCTAACAATACCGCACCGAGACATCACACTTTTCAGCCGGGCATACCAAGAAATTTTACTAACTGAGGAACATGGGATCTGCCATTGGGATCAGACCCGAATGCACACAGGCTGATAGCCAGGCTCCCATTGTGGCCAGCACCAGATGCTTCAGAGGAGGGTGCAAAAGACTTCATAGTAGCAGCTGGGAGATGATCTGTTCCCCAGGAAGGTCCAACTCCCACAAGTTAGAGATCAGCATCAGCCTGAGCAGCAATTTTTATCTCCCTCACAATACCTTTGTTGGATATTCTGCTAAATGTCCAGCCCTTCTCTGAATCCTGCTAAGCAGGGCATCAGTTTTTTTACGGATAAGGAAACTGAGACATAGAGAAGTTAAGTAACTTGTCCAAGGTCACACAGCGGGTCAGTAGCAGAGTCATGAATGGCTTCCCAGTTCAGTGTCCTATCTGTCTCCAAAAGGTTCAGGTCTTGTTGCTGAAGTAAAGTCCAGAAAGTCCAGAGACGTGGAATCCACAGACACGCTGTCCTTTTTCAGTGCCTCAGTTTCCCCTTCTCAAATCAGAACAGAAATGCTTCCCCGCAAAGTTTACTTGAGTAGAAGGAGCTATAGAATTGCAAATGACTAAGAGCCATTCGCTGTAAAACAAGTATTGGAGTTTACACACCATGGAGTAATTTTCAGCACCTGCGTGAGGTAGCAAACAATGTCCTGGATGCTGCAAAAAGCCACCCCACCTTGCTGACGTTTCTGTCCAAATTTAGCTGACATGTTGTTTTATGACTAAATCTACCACTCTGTTTTTATGACAAGCGTGTGGCTCACCGCTCTCAGCTCTACCTTCTATTATGTACATTTCACCCTTTTATTATTTGATAATGCCTCCTATTACTTGTTGTTCTCGGTGGGTGAGATCAGTGTTGTTCATTTTAAATAATTCTTGCTTTTTCCTGGAAAGGCCACACTGGAGCTGCAGCAGGAAGGATGAATTCACTGACATCTGTTCCGATGGTTGAGATTTATGTGTAAATGATTTAGGCTGGTATATTTCATTGTTATGAGTCTCAGTGTTTTGGATATAACCTTTTGCACTTCCTATTTTGCCTGCTGTCTGCTGTCTTGAAGACATGAAACACTGACTCCGGTGCAGCTCTGTGCTTACGAGTGCTTTTTGGCATATTCCTATAAACATCTCTGTGCAGATTTTCTCATTAACTCTTGCTCCGCTGTTCACCTGAGTGATGTATTTGCACAACATTTAGGGGCACAGGATTCACCAGGCTGGATTAGCCGCAAGGTCCGGCCAGCCCAGTGTCTGCCACTGGCAGTGCCCAGCGCCAGGTGCGTCAGAGGTGAAATGTGCTGCGCACGCCTACACCTGTGACCCTTCTGCCAGAGAGAGCCAGCAGCAGCCAGGGCTGGGTTCCATATCTAGGGTCCCTGTCAATGATACAACAAACTGGCTTGAGCCCCCACCCAGTCACCTGGGAAATCACCCCCTATCCCCTGGGCGCCCCAAAGGGCGATACTGCCCCTCTCACGAGCACAGAGTCTGAGTGCAGACAGGAAGGAATAATAAAATAAAGTCATTTAAGAAAAGGAAGGAAGTAACACAGCACTGCCTTGGGGAAGTAGTGCGGAGATTTTATTAACACAGTAATACTGAACCAGAGTGCATGAGGTGTGTTCTTCGCATTTCCCTTCTCCCTTTGCCCTGCCCACTGACCGTCGTCGTTGCAGTGTCCCCCTCTCGCTGGGGCTCAGCCAGTCCCTTTCAGCAGGCTCCTGCCAGACATGGGCTTGACCAGGCCTCCTCCACTGCTGCCTCCTGCCACCTCTGGGCCACACCGCATCCCCGCGGCTGGCTCCCGCCATCTGCTGGCACCAACCATTACTGGCGCCTCCCTGCTGGTTGTAGTCAAAGTTTCCCAGTTCCTTTAGTGACTTCAGCTCTTAGTGAATTTCAACTCATGGGAAAATCTTCTGCTGTCACAGGAGCAATGTCCCTGCTTAACCAAAGCAAAAGACTCCAAGAGGAATCATTAATTCTACCTTGTAACAGTGGGAGGGAGGAGATAATCCATGCTTGAGGGTAGCCCTTTGCCAGGGCTAGTGCAATCTCAGCAGGAGACGTCTGACCCCCTCCCTGCTGCCCTTGCAATGCTCCAAAATCCATCCACCCCCCCTTGTCGGGCTTGGTTTAGATGAGAGTACATTTTTCATCAGAACAGGCTAAGCACAGCTCTGCTGCCATTTGTTCATACAATCAAAGGATGTTTCCTTGCCCCTGCAATGAACACAAAAGTGATTTGTAACTGCTTGCCTGTATTTTCCATACTGTTACATATCTAGGCTTGCATAGTCAGCCCAGAAGGACACTCTTGTACTACCCCAAGCAGAACGTCATCTGAGTGCTTTCTACCCAGATTTCTCATAGGTTCATAGAGTGTAAGAGCAGAAGGGACCATTAGATCATCTAGTCTGACTTCCTGCATCTCACAGGCCATTAAATGTCACCTGTTACCCCTGTGTCAAACCCCTAACTTGTTTGGCTAAAGCATCTCTTCCAGAAAGGCTCCAGTCTGGATCTGAGAACATCCAGAGATGACGAATCCACCACTCCCCTTGGGAGATTGTTCCAATGGTTAACAATCACTGATTTCTAATTGGAATTTGTCTGGCTTCAGCTTCCAGCCATTGGTTCTTGTTCTGCCTTTCTCTGCTGGACTAAAGAGCCTTTTAGGACTGGGACTTTAGAGCCTTTTAGGGATTTTCTCTCTATGAAGATCCTTAGACACTGTAATCAAGCCACCTCTCTGTCTTCTCTTTGATTAGCTAAACAGCTTGAGCCCTTTAAGGCATTTTTCCAGCTCTTGAACTGTTCTGGCTGTCTTCTGAATGCTCCCTCGTTTTTCAATAACCTTTTTAAAATGTGGATGCCAGAATCGTAAGCTGTATTCCAGCAGCGGTCTCACTCATGCCTTATAAAAAGTTAAAATCTGCTCCCTGTTCATGCATTCCAAGATCACATTAGCTCCTTTGCATCCCACTGGGAGCTCCTGCTATGACCCCTAAATCCTTTTCCGAGTCACTGCTGGCCAGGACACAGTCTCCCAGTCTGTAGGTGTGGCCTGCATTCCTTGATCCTAGATATATGATCTTGCATTGGGCTGAATGGCCCAGTTTACCAGGTGATCCTGACCGCTCTGTAGGACTGCCCTGTTTTCATCACTGTTTATCAGTCTGCCAGTTGTTGTGTCATCTGCAGATTTGATCAGCTGTGATTTTATATTTACATCCAGATCATGGGGTGAAAATGTTGAAGACCATCAGACTTAGCAGTGATACCTGCAGAACCCCAACAGAACTAGATCCTCCATTTACTGATGAATCCCTACTAACAGCTCCTCGCTGCGATCTGTCAGCTAGCCAGTTCTGACTCCATGTAACATGCGCACTGCTGATATTATACCGTGCTAATTTTTTAATCGAAGGGTGTGTGATACTAAACAAAATTACTTACAAAAGCCAAAGGATATTACATCTGCAGTTACTGTTACCAACCAAATTTGTAATCTCATCAAAGAATGAAATTAGGTTTGTTCATCAAGACCTATTTTCCATAAAGCCATATCGACTAGCATTAATTTTGTTCCCATCCTTTAATTCTTTATCAAATTAATCCCATATCATCTTTACCATTATTTTGTCTAGAATTGATGTCTGGCTCATCCATTTATAGTTACCCAGGTCATCCCGTTTGCCCTTTTTTTAAAATATTGGCACATTCACACTCTTCCAGTCTTTTGAAATTTCCCCAGTATTCCAAGATTTAGTGTAAACAACATCAACAGGCCAGAGATCTCCTCAGCCAATTCTTCTAGGACTCTTGGGTGCAAATTATCTGCGCCTGCTGATTTTAAAAAAAAACTAAATGCAGTTTAAAATCCTCCTTAGTTACTAATAGATGGGAAAGTATTTCATCACCCTCATGTGATACAAGCACAACGTCCTGCTTCTTTCCAAATAAAGCCCACAAATATTTATTGAATGCTTCTGCCTTTTCTGCATCATTGTGAGTTATCATCGCCTTCTAATAATGGGCCCATATCATTGTTAGGCTTTTTTTGCTCCTAATATATTTAAAAATCTCCCCTTTGTTGCCCTCAGACAGATTTCCAAGCTCTTCAAGGCCCAATTCAGGAAATCATCCTTATTATGGAAGGGTGCTTAAATCTCAAGGGCAGTCCCCCAAGCTCTTGCCTTACCTCGCTGGATACCTGTGCCGACTCTGGGTTATGACTCAGTAGCATGTTTCCCTTTGAGTCCATGCTGAAAGTGCTGTTGGCCCAAGGAGAACGCAAGCGTGTTCCCAGTGAGAATGCACTGGTTTCACAGCAGTCGTTAGAAGAATAACTAGCCATTTGTTTTGAGCGGGGCTCCGATGGGAAGCGCAGAGTGACTGAGCAGGAATGTGACCAGGAAGCTGGCTGGTGTGGATGGGCTGAGGAAATAGCTGGCAGATTTAGAAACCTGCTTTGGCAGGTCTGTGCTGTGGGAGAAGTCCTAGGTTGATTGCTGGGTGTTGGCATGTGTTCTTTGCCCATGGGCCCTTACTCGTTTCAGCCTGCAGGGAGAAAAAACGCTTCTTGTTTATCTTGCAGGCTGTTTAGGAGAGAGGCAGGGTCCATTTCTCTGAGCAGTGTGGTGCAATGCCCTCTGAGCTGGCAAAGCAGAGCGCAGTGCCACCCTCAAGGCGGGAGCTTGCTCTGCCCAAAAATGCTCTCAGTAATACACACAGGTAAATAAACAGAGGATGCTTCCTTTAGTCGTGACCCCAACCAATCCACCCAGGGCTGGTGAATCAAACAGTTGCACAGTCAAGAAGGAGCGAGTTTTCTCCCTCTAGCTCAGAGCTTCGTGCTGCAGCTCTGCTGGAGTCGTGCGGTTCCCAGGGAGGTGCCTAGCTTAGCACAGACAAATGCTGAACAAGGCTCAGGTAACAGAGAGAGAAAAATTCTGTTCTTGATTAAACTGGTGTAAACCTGGAATCACTCCATAAACTTCAGTGGGGCTGATGTAAATGAGGACAGAACTTAGCCTATGCTTTAGACCAGGCTTTTGGGGTCCTTTAGGTTAAATCCTTGCTCAGTTTTCACTCTGCCCCACTCAGGTTGTATTCTCTCTGACTTAAGTGAGCGACTAGCTTCCGTACAGCCAGGGTAGGGAGAACTTCAGATACCTCCTCACCCTGCGTGACTGGAGGTGTTGATTGAGCATCACTCTCTTTCATAATTATTTGCATAGCAGTACCTGGAACATTTCCCACCCCGGGGCTGTGCTCAGTTGTTCTGCCCTTGAATTCTAGATGGGAACTTTGCACACTTACACCGACCCGCTGCACAAGAGGTCAGCCAGGCCCCGGAGCATGTCCTGAGCTGCTCTGGCCTTGACAAGCAAGGCTCAAAAGCCAATGAGCTTTTTAAGCCAAATGGCAGGTGGGTCTTTCAATTGTTTCTACCCTAGATATGTCTGGAATCTTTGCCTGCTCTGCCCTGTTCTCCTGGAGTCTCCAGAGGTCAGCTGTGAGATTCCCACCCCTTGGCTTGAGAGGGATGACTCCTTCTCCTGAGCGTAGAAAACAGTTGGAATAAAAATCCCTTTATGGATTCTGCCATCACATCCATCTCTGGGAAAGAGCTTCATTATGTCTGCAAAAGGCACTTCCAGGCATTCTGCAGGGACGTCCGTGTGCTTTATGCCGTGTGCTCTGCTCACGCAGCTCAGGGTCAGTTTGCAGCTCACCCCTCTTAAAGACCCATCACTAGAGGATAAAATAAATATTGCCTCTATATTTTGGCTTAATCCAGGTAAGAGGAGGGCTCAGCAGGCAGCCTGTGTGCACAGGGGCAAGAAATGGGTCGCCAGCCTTTCTCCTGGGTACTCTGGAGTGGGCAGTGGAGCATGCGGCCTAAAATCAGGCAGGAGCAAACCAGGAGGAAAATGTTTATTGCCAGGAAGACACATTTTAATTCAGCTCCTCACCAGAGCAACCAGAGGGGAAGGAAGTAGCAGTGCTTGCTTGTACAACCCATCTCTGCCTCAGGCGGGCAGAGCAGGGGACAGCAGCACTTTCAAATGCTTCCAGTGAGTGGCCAATCTGCGGCATATGGTTCCCTTGGGCCTGCTAGCATCTCAGTTTAGTGCACAGGGTATTGCACAGGGCGTCAGGAGATCTGGCTTCTTCTCCCACCTCTGCCCTACCACTGCCTCACCCGGCAAGCCGAGTCCCTGTTCTTCACATCTTGCATGGTGGTGGCAATCCTGACTCATCTTTGGAAGGCATGCCGGCAGCTCTGGATGAAAAGCTCCATAGAAGTGCTCAGGCTTGGGGTTAACCCACATCGTGGTCTCCTCTGCTGTGCAGCCATCCTCTGCTAGCTCGCAGACTAATGGGATTATTATTTGCATTCCATCTGACCCACCCCCTGCACAAAAATGGCCAACGAATTTCACCACTTGGGTCGTGAATTAAGCCCTTCTTCTGGCTGAGCTGGAGTGGATCATTTAGAAAGAGCCATCCAGTGTTGGTGTAAAGACTTCAGGTGATGGACAACGTGCCGCTTCCTGAGGAAGTTGTTCCAGGAGTTAGTTCCCCTCCCTGGACAAAGACTTGCACTTTAGCTCTAGTCTGAGTTTGATGAGCTCCGGCTTGCTGCCATTGGCTCATGTTCTGCCTTTGTCTGTGAAATTAAAAGGCTCTCATTTCTCCATGGAGGTAGGTACTGATAGACCATGATCAGATATGTACCAGCGTATGTGCAGTGTGCCCAGCCATTTAATGGTGCCATCATAAGCCAGGTGGAGAGCTGGTAGCCTGCCATTGAAATAAGTCAGTGGGCACTTGGCAATAATATGTGACAGTCTGGAGCTGACTGCAGGTGCATCGCAGGTCATTAGGAAAACCCCATTTAAGCCGATTGGCTGCACAGTTGCCCTGGCCTGTTCGAAGACGGTTCAGAGCAGACCACAGGAGCTTTGGCAGATCAAACCTGGTGGACAGAGGGCTGGGTCTGATGAGAGAATGATTAACGTCTGTCGTCATTGATCACTCGTTGCACCAAGCAGACTCCACTGTCATGTCCTGCGATGGCATAAATGACCATAATGGGCATCTAGAAGCCAGATGAGCTGCTGGGTGGCTGAAGAGGTCTGTGTACAATGGCTATTCTTGCAGATCTTAGACAACAGCATGACAGAGGGTGCTAGGTTGCTAAGTATCAGTAGCTATGGTGACGAGGTTGCCCATAAAGTCCTAGTAACAATATGCATAGCTTGGTTAAGCTCTACGTTGACCCTCCTCACGTGAGATGAGCGACACCCAGCGGGAGCACAGTGCTCCGCTGCTGAATAGCTGAGGGCCAGGGCTGACGTTCTAAGCGTCCGGGTGCTCACAGCCCAGGTTGAACCGGCCAATTTTCTGAGCAGGTTGTTCCAGGGGCTGACTTTGGCTGCCATCTTCCTCAAGTGGTTGCAGTACGTTAATGACCTAATCCAGTGTCACACCGAGGTAAACCAGGTATGGACCATGCTCCAGGTGTTGGCCATTGAAGAGAACCTTTAACACATGGCTGCACTTGCGTTAGGCAGATGGAATACACTAGAACTGCCTTAGAAAAGCTCAGCTGCAGGCCATATTGACTACAATAGTCTGCCAGGAGCTTCAGCTCTTCATTCAAGATCTTATCCATTTCTGAGCATGGCTGAACGTGGTGGCTGCCGCAGATGTCGTCGGCATAGATAAACGTGCATGAGACTGTAGCTGGCAGGTTGTTGATGTGCGTGTTGAACAGTATTGGTGAAAGAACTGAGCGTTGGGGGAGGCTGTTGGGTCTGTTTGTTAGACGGCTGTTCACAGCCAGTGGAACATTTAGCACTTGATAATTTTCCTCATAGCCAACATAGACCATCACTTATTCACACTGGGTTCTAGCTGCCCATCATTCGAAGCTCAATCAAGCGTTGGTGGAATTTCTGCAAGGCAACCTGGGAAAAGTTCAGTGATTCACTGCGGTTTCCATTCTGTTGCGTTGTTTCCCAGTCAGTGAAGCCTACTGCCAGTTCCAAGGAGCCATTTATAAAGCCACATGCTCAGATATACCAGGGGGCTGTTGTCCAATTTACTGTCCCTGCCTGAATTGAGTGCCAAGCCTTGCTCAGGAAATTTGAATTATCTGGTCATCACTGACCATCTGATTGAGTCTCTGGATGCTGCCAGGCTAACTCAGTGGAAGGATTCTATGGAGAAGCTTGACTTCACTTATTCCAACCAGAAGCGCTGGAACTTGATCCATCAGCTGGGTGCTGCTCAACAACCTCCAGGGCAAAATCACCCACTGGTTAAGCCCTGCAAAGTTGCAAGCCATCTTCTGCAGGTAGCAAAGGTCCTGCTGGAAAAGTGATTCAGACGCAAAGTACGTGATGAATTGCGACATCAGAATGTGGCTAGGAGTCAACCAGAGCCTTTCCCAGTCAACGAGCTAGATACGGCCCTTAAGTCCATCAGATCGGGCACCGTGGGGGGGGGGAGGGGGTGGATAACCTCTTGCCAGAATTCATTAAGCACGTTGAACCAAAGGCATCACAGTGCTTACTAATGTCTACCATGGGGTCGTTAATGAGAAGATGTTACCATGCGCTTGGCGTCAAGCGAAGATTATTGCCATTCTTAACCTGGGCAAGGACCCCGACGATGTTTCGAGCTAGCGCCCCATATCCTTGCTGTCCATGTGTTTCAAGGTGTTTGAGCATTTGATCCTCCAACAAATTGCTTCGCATTTGGACGATATCTTGCAAGGGAGCAGTCAGGGTTTAGGAAAAGATGCAGCACCTGTGATCAAGTCCTGGCCTTGACACCTTGATCAAAAACAGCTTTCAACAAACTCTAAAGATGGGAGCCACCTTCTTGGATTTGAGACACGTTGGCACAGAGGCCTTTTGTTTAAAAGCTTTTGAATTGCCCCGCACTGGGTGGCTGAAGTAGTAGAGTTCTTGCTCCAAAACAGGCGGTTTAGAATACACATAGGCAACTGCTGCAGCTCTTGGAAGTGTCAGATGGTCAAGTCAGGGAGAAGGTTTAGAGGTGACAAGCTAAATAGATTGAGCTTCTTTAGTTTCTCATTATCAGGCACGTTTTCCAGACCTTGAATCATTCATTCTTGTAGCTTCGAACTGTATTCCTGCTTTAGCCTACCATGATAAATTGCTTGAATTCACGCTGAAATTTAGACACAATGGAACTCATTGCCTGTGAAAAACATAAATAATTTCACTTGGTCCGAATGTATCTCTCCCTCATTAGTAGCTGGTTAATTTAATAGTCATGTGTGAGAGGCAGCCCTGGATTTCCCAAATTTGGTAGTGAGATCATAGAAAAGGATAGCAGCAGGAGCAGGCAACAGCTTTGTCAGTAATTAAGCCACTTAGGCTCATGAAGTCTGATAAGAGCTGAAGCTATTAAAAACCAATTGAAATATTTAAAAGCTGAGTGCTTGGGACTGGGTCTCAGATCTGCTCCCTTCCATAGCTCTGCACAGTGCTGGGGGGAAGAGTTCACAAAGGGAAGACAAAAGCTGAAACGAATGCCTTCTTAAAGGCAAGCTGGAGCGCACCAACCCTCATGCCAGTGCTGGTGCTGGCCATCTTGCAGCCCTCTTGATGGATGGATCTACCGGAAAGGATGCACTCTGTCTCCCCACCACCACCACCATCAAATCATCCATGAGGCTTTCTCCCTACACTGGAATCCCACAAGTAAGGTCACCAGTCGAGGAGGCTTGCTTGAGCAGCTAGGGCCTGTAATACTTTATCCCAATCCAGGCCCACACCCAGATGAGGTACTCGCTCCTGGCTATCATCAGGGATGTTGGAAACAGAAATATATAGTGCTCCAGAAAGTCAGGGACACGCAGGGAATCCGCCATGACGTAACAGTCGCTAGCGTACAGAGATGTAAGACCCGGCAAGGTGTGAGGTCTCCGGATGCCAGAGATGTTTACCCCAACTTACATCGTCTCTGCTGACAGACCGGCAGGGGCTGAGCCTCAGCAATGAGGGGCTGTTGGAGCTGGATGGTAAACGAATGAGAACATCAGTTCCCTCACTTTAGGGCCTTTGTGGATGAAGATTCCAGCTGCCAAAGCCAAACGTGCCCTGTCCTAGCCAGCAGTGCCCCAGTGCCTCTCTCTGTCTTCAGTACCGTAGCTGAGGTTACCACACAGCTGTGCAGGGTATCAGGAGCACGGATGGGCTTGAACCAAGCCCTGACCAATGGCTGCCCACATCCCTGTCTTCACTGGAGTAGCAAAGCAGGACACCAAGAAGTCAACCCTTAGGCTTGGCTCTGTCTAGCAATCTTGACAGAGACCAATCCACGCTGACATCAGTAGGAGCTCTGGGTGTTCAGCACCCTTGAATAAATGCCTGATTGTCAGTGCCTAACTTTATGCACCTCTGTTGAAACCTTTCCCCACAGTCTTTCCCTTTGGAAATCTCCGAGTCTCCGTGCACAACATTGCGCTCGGATGTCCATCTTGCAGCTCTCACTTCAAATCAAGCTGATCTGAAGTGACATTTTCAACCAGCCAAGCTGTGAGAAGCACCGTGTTTGTGAGGAACAAGCATTCCCAGCTCTCTGCAAAGTGGATGTACGAGCAGGGCTTTGTTCTGTGTGTGACAGTGCAGCTCAGGACATCACTAGATGAGAGTGCGAGCAGAATGCAGATAAAGAACTTCAGTCATGAGTTTCCAGGGCTCATGCTGAATGCAGCCATGTGCCCCTTCAAGTTTAAAACCCCAAACCTGCTGGGCAATGGGATTTGTCCCTGGGCCAGGCCTGCAAATTTGCTAGGAAAGCAGTATACAAACCCTTCCCTGTGCTCATGCATCGCACCAAACTGTACTTCTCTGAGCAGATCAAATCAGCACCGATGGGAACGTGAGGACTGAACTGGGCAGCCTGCTGTCTGGGAGGTAACACAGGGTTCCTTCCTATGGATAATTTCATTCTGTTTGTTTCAAGCCAGGGACTACACATGGCTGCTGCAAGCCTGTTGTGCTGCTCTTGACAGAAGCAAGCTGCGTACAAATGGCCGAGGGCTGGAAAGTAAATACTGTGTCCTTTGGGAGTCATATCAGAGCTGCCAAGCGAGGGAGGATATTATGTCCTCTGGCCTGGCTGGCTTCATTTGCTGTGATTGTTCCCTTGGCGAGTTAATACTGACACTTCATCTGCTGAACATGGCAAAGGACTGCAAAGGGCTAAGAGGGTGACTATTTACAGCACGTGTTGGTGTGAAGCGTGGAAAGGGACATCAGAAATGTCAGCGAGGCTGAAAACCTGGCTTTGAAACCAAACCCGATCAGAGAACGGGCGGCCAGGCATGTCACAAGCAGAACGTGTGAGCACTGGGGTTTGCAGTCACTGAACAGGAGAGGGCTCAAAAGGCTCTCGTTAATTTCAGGCTGCCGAGCTGCCTTTTACGTTCTGACCTTCCTAAAGGCAATGAACAGACCAGGTCAGAAATCCATCGCTAGCCAGCAGTGCTCACCTCGCAGACAGCAGTGCTTACGTAAACACAGCCTGCGTGCTTCCTCCCAGAGACCTCGCTGGCGGGGACAGGGCTGGATCAGCACCGCAATCCCCACTGGTCCCCGGTGTGCCCAGGACAGTCACTGACCTTTGGACGCTGCTTCTTTCCCGAGCTGCCATCACAGAGGAAGCAGTCAGATGAGCTGCTCTCACGCACCCCTGAGAGCCAAATGCCTGGGCACTAGAGGCAGGGCACTCCCAATGGGGCACATTCATCAGCTTTGGAGGTCATGCCCACAGACGCCTGAGGGAGCCTGAGACCCTGGAGCCTTCGGCTGCAATGCCAGGCCGCTCTAGCATCAAAGCACCCTTTTGCTGGCCTGTATTCTATTGGGAGGTGACACAGATGAGCCTCGGGACATTTGTGTAGGGACACTTTAATCAATGAAACATTAAATCTCACGGCCACCCGGTTAGCAGTGCCCGGCCCACCCGTGACCGCAGCCGTGCCACCGCCCGGTGTCACCGGGGCACCCGTCTGGCTAGCGCCACCCTGCCCGCCCTGCCCCACAGCCGCAGAGAGAAATACTAAGACAGAAATCTCCGGGCTTCCTTCAACTCCTTCCTGCAGCTGAACGGCCGGGAACGGAGCATCAGTGAGCGCTGCCGCAGACCCTCCCTCTCTTACCCCCGCCCGGCAGGGCACACCTGCAGCCTGAGAGAGAGCCGAAGCTGTCGTCCCTTGGGGGACACGTCCCACTGGGGCGCAGCGATCCCAGTCCAGTTCCCCAGGGACTGGTGTCCACCTCATAAAATCCCTCCCCATGGCAGAATCCCTCATGGGCAGAGATGCCAAGGACTGAGAGGCCAGGGCGATGTGTTGCTCCTCTGATCCCCAGAGAGGCTCTCTCCTGGCCAGGACCAAGGCACACTGGGAGAGTGCAGCAGAGGGGTTACACAGTTGATCCCACCCCCTGGCCTGTCAAGTGGCCAAGAGGAGGGTTTCAGTCTGCACAGCTGTCAGCCCGGTGCCTCTCTCACCCTGCGGTCACTTCTCTCATTTACTGGCAGGGATCGCCCAGCTGCCTGGAGAGCTGGGGTTGAAGGGTGGCAGAGACCTGAGCTCGCCCTGCGCGCCTGGCAGTGCTAATGGCAGGTTGCCAGCCTGAGGTACAACATCTCCTGGAGCTCAGCTGGGACATTGCCCACATCAGCTCCAGACATGCCTTAGAACAAACGAGCCCTTGACCTGGGATCTGAGCGTCAAGTTGGGTCCTCCCTGGCTCATGCATCAGCCCCAATTTAAATGTGTTCCAAACCCTGATGTATGTAATGTGTGAGCTGGGTAGAACCTGGCTTGGTTTCCCACAGCCAAGCTGGGTCAGCCCTTGTGGAAGCTGGCTTCTGCTGGAGGACTGGTGATGCAACACGGATCTCTTCCAAATCCTAGTTCCCTACCGGAACGAGTGGAGATTGTTCTGACAGAGTCTCTGTCAGGATGCAGCATGCCGGGATAAAGCACTGGCAGCAAACTGTGGTCAAGAAGAGAACCACATCACTCCGAGCTCACACCTGGGGCAGATGTGCTCAGTAAGGAGGGACACCTCAGAGGGATACATCAGGGCAGAATCCAACCCTCTGGAAGGAAAGCAGAGTTCTTAAATGACCAAGCCCAGCGAAGAACCATCAGTTCTGGGTCCCAGGCCCACACTATGGCATGGGAGATGGCAGTGCTTTCCTTCCAGGCACACGTGTTGCTCAGCTGTAGACCCAAGCCAGGAGTCCAGTCCATTCTCAACAAAAATTAAAGCCTGGCCCACAAAGTGCAGAGGAATAAAGCAGCTGTGAACAAATCTTCACTCCTGAGACAAAATAACAGTCTGTGTCAGTACCACCCTTTCCAGAGATACAGCCCTGCTGGGAAAGGCGCAATGATATCTTGCTAGCTCTTTTCTCTAATAAAGTGGTTCATTGTAATAACCAAAATTGGACTTTGCCCATCCAAAAATATTTAGCTTAAGACTGGGTCCAACATCAGAGCCTTACTGAGTCCAGCCCAGGAAATGCAGATGCTGGCACAAGGCTGCAGCTACTGCCTGGCACATTCTTGGCTGACTCCCAGCCCCAAGTCATAGACTTACACATGTACCTTGTCTAACTCATTTCTTTTTCCTTTGCTGGGTAATTTTCACTGATCGCTGCGACTCCCTGTCTTCCTCAGCTCTCCAATGTGTTCTTGCTAGTGCACCAGCTGGCTGCAGTTTCACAGCCGCACCTGCACCCAGGAAAGTCAATGGCAAGACGCCCATTGACTTCTGTGGCAGAAGGATCAGGCCCGTGCAAAACATTTCTGAAAAGCCATGGACAGCTGGGGAGGTGCCACGGTGAAGGGCAGTGTTCTTTTAGCCTTGTTCTTTGGCTAAGCAATAGCAGCCATGTCAGGACCGCAGCAGCCACGAGTTAGGAAGCAGAGAGTCACATCTTCACATTCTTTCTAGATGACACCAAGACAACATAATATCGGGCTAAGAAGGTGCTGCTGGCCTAATAATACCAACCACCACCAGAGAAAGAAACAGATCTCAAGCTGTTTAAAGGAAACTTTGTTTGATAGCCTTCTGTCTGGCAAGGAAGCATTGATCAACAGCCGTGGTTATAAAATCTACACGTCTTTATTGTTTTGTCCGATAGTTCCCACTTCTCTGTTGTTTGTCTGACTGAGTTCTGGCTGGTTCTTCCATTGTTTCTATCTGTTGCATAACTAATTTTGCAATATTTAAATCAACTAAGGTGGTGGGCTGTGATTGGTTAAAGAGCTGTTTCATAATGGGCTAGGATTGGTGTTTTGTAGTACTTCAGTTTGCAATGATTGGCTAAGGGACAGCTAAACAAGATCCACGTTTTAACTCTATAAACTGGGATCCAAAAGGAAGTTCTTTTGAACCCAACTCTAGGACACAGCCCAAGATCAGAGCGGCCAGACCTCAACACCCTGCCAACCGTGTCCTGCAGAAACTGGGGTCCCCACATGAGTTAATCCTGACTGGCCACCAGGAGAAGTTTGTCTGCCTTATCAGGAGTGGTGAGCATTGTGTGTTGGTAGCTGTTAATAAATAGACACTAAGGATATTACTGTGTAAGGCACCTTGACTGGTAAGAGACCCCCACAAGCCCACAGAAGATTATGCCTGGTGCCCTACCAATTGAGAAAGGGTGGGCATGTCAATTAGCCAGGTTGTGGCCGGAGCCCTATGGCCTGGGAATGGGTGACCCTGAGCCCCAGAGCGTGAATTAGGTAAGAGTAGGTGCCTTTACCCCAGAGCCCTACAGACTGGAAAAGGCTGGGCATGCCTTAACTGTGAGCCCTGCAGATTGGGGTGAAAGTGGGGTGCCCTGGAGTATGCAGATAACAGCAAGTACAGCACCGAGCAGCCACCCTGCTGATAACCAGCCTGAAAGTCTGGGATCGTCTCTTCACTGGCAGTGAGCACCCGTCGCGCCCCTTGAGGTGTGGGTGCTGCTTGTTCCTCCTAGGGCAGCTCCTGCCCTAATGAAATAATTGGCCAAAGGTTGCCGGGGAGGAAATCACGGGATGTTGAGATAATGGGCTCATGAGCAATAGGCAGCACAGCAGTTTTGCGAAGAGCAGGTCTGGCCATTCACAGCTGCGTTGCTTGTTCACAAAGATTACAGCATGGCTGGATGAAGGGGGAGGGTAGAGAGACTAGACTTCCATTTAGTAGAGCATTGATCCAGTATCTCATGAAATCTTACTTCCAAATGCATTCAAGTCCACTTAGCTATTCACCCAGATACATAGATTGCTAGGGTCCTGCCTTACTGCATATTGGAGCTGGTCATATTTTTGGTTTGGTTTTGTTGTTGGTGGTGGTAATCTTAATTACGAATTTGTCCCTTGCTTCTGTTATTGAATCACTAGTAAACTCATCCTAATGTCAGCAAATGGATTTGTTACATGCAAGAATTCGTCCAGCAGCTGTGCTGAACAATTTCCCGCTGAGGGCTGCTCACAGACTGCACTATGATGACCCACTCTTTCTTATTCATGAGTATGATTGGTCACCTCAAGTCACATGTTATCGCTTCTGCTTGCTGACTGGAGGGCTGAAACTTTACGCACCTTGGCAGACTCTCAGAGGATAGATGGAAGGAGCAGTGAAACTGAGGATAAACAGTGCGCTAAGTAAGAAAAATCTTCTGTAAGCAAGTGAAGGGTAACGGCCAAATTCTGCTCACATTGCAACCTGTGCAACGTTACGCAACTCAGTGGAGTAGTGAGGAGGGGTAGAGTGTGACCTTATCCTTTCTCTAGCCAATACCCTAAACAGTTAACCAGGGTGAAAAGTCAGCATTTCAGGGGTTGAGCTCGGTCCCTGCAAACAAGGAGCAGTGTGGGTGGGTCACAGGAGTCCCACAAGACCAGATGTCTGGGGCGATGTCTCTGGGGGGACCAGCAGTACCCAGAGCTTTGATGTGTCTTCTGTCACTGGTCTGGTTTGGAACCTGGATAAGTGCAGTTCACAGCAAACAGGTGAGGGAAATGGGGAACGGGGGAGGCAACCTAGTGACAGAGGATGTGGAGAAAGCTGAGGTACTCAATGCCTTTTTTGCCTCTATCTTCACAGATAAGGTCAGATCCCAGACTACTGCACTGGGTGGCACAGAATGGGGAGGAGGTGAACATCCTGCAGTGCTGAAGAAACAGGTCCAGGACTATTTAGAAAGATTGGACACACAAAGTCCATGGGGCCATATGCAATGCACCCAAGGGTGCTGAGGGAGTTAGCTGATGTGATTTCAGAGCCATTGGCTATTATCTTTGAAAGCTCATGGCAACAGGGGGAGGTCCCAGATGACTGGAAAAAGGCAAATATAGTGCCCATCTTTAATAAAGGGAAGAAAGAGGATCCAGGGAACTATAGGCTGGTCCGCCTCACCTCAATCCCTGGAAAAATCATGGAGCAGGTTCTCAAGGAATCTATTTTAAGGCACTTGGAAGAGAGGAAGGTGATCAGGAGCAGTCAACATGGATTCACCAAGGGAAAGTCGTGCCTGACCAACCTGATTGCTTTCTATGAAGAGGTGACTGGCTCTGTGGATGTGGGGAAAGCGGTGGACATGATATACCTTGACTTTAGCAAAACTTTTGATACGGTCTCCCACAGTATTCTTATCAGCAAGTTAAAAAAGTATGGGTTGGATGAATGAACTATAAAATGGATAGAGAATTGGCTAGAGCAAAGGGCTCAATGAGTAGTGATCAATGGCTCCATGTCTAGCTGGCAGCCGGTCACAAGTGGAGTGCCCGAGGGGTTGGTCCTGGGGCCGGTTTTGTTCAACATCTTCATTAATGACCTGGAAGAGGGGGTAGATTGCACCCTCAGCAAGTTTGCAGATGACACTCAGCTAGGGGGAGTGGTAGATACCCTGGAAGAAGGGAGGGATAGGATACAGAAGGACCTAAACAAATTGGAGGATTGGGCCAAAAGAAATCTGATGAGGTTCAACAAGGACAAGTGCAGAGCCCTGCACATAGGATGGAAGAATCCCATGCACAGCTACAGACTGGGGA
>ML675649.1:1048811-1075141 GCA_007922155.1 Mesoclemmys tuberculata | reverse complement strand
GTGCAGGACTCTGCACTTGCCCTTGTTGAACCTCATCAGATTTCTTTTGGCCCAATCCTCCAATTTGTTTAGGTCCTTCTGTATCCTATCCCTCCCTTCCATGGTATCTACCACTCCCCTTAGCTTAGTGTCATCTGCAAACTTGCTGAGGGTGCAATCTACCCCCTCTTCCAGATCATTAATGAAGATGTTGAACAAAACCGGCCCCAGGACCGACCCCTGGGGCAGTCCATTTGTGACCGGCTGCCAGCTAGACATGGAACCATTGATCACTACTTGTTGAGCCCTTTGCTCTAGCCAGTTCTCTATCCATTTTACGGTCCATTCATCCAACCCATACTTCTTTACCTTGCTGATAAGAATACCGTGGGAGACTGTATCAAAAGCTTTGCTAAAGTCAAGGTATATCACGACCACCGCTTTCCCCACATCCACAGAGCCAGTCACCTCTTCATAGAAGGCAATCAGATTGGTCAGGCATGACTTGCCCTTGGTGAATCCATGTTGACTGCTCCTGATCACCTTCCTCTCTTCCAAGTGCCTTAAAAGGGATTCTTTGAGGACCTGCTCCATGATTTTTCCAGGGATTGAGGTGAGGCTGACCGGTCTGTAGTTCCCTGGATCCTCTCTCTTTCCTTTCTTGAAGATGGGCACTAAATTTGCTTTTTTCCAGTCATCAGGGACTTCCACTAATTGCCACGAGCTTTCAAAGATAATAGCCAATGGCTCTGAAATCACATCAGCTAACTCCCTCAGCACCCTCGGGTGCATTGCATCTGGCCCCATGGACTTGTGGATGTCCAATCTTTCTAAATAGTCCTAGACCTGTTCCTTCAGCATTGTGGGATGTTGACCTCCTCCCCATTCTGTGCCGCCCAGTGCAGTAGTCTGGGAGCTGACCTTGTCTGTGAAGACAGAGGCCAAAAAGGCATTGAGTACCTCAGCTTTCTCCACATCCTCTGTCACTAGGTGGCCTCCCTCATTCTGTAAGGGGCCCCCACTTTCCCTAATCTTCCTCTTGTTGCTAACATATCTGGAGAAACCCTTCTTGTTCCCCTTCACATCCCTTGCTAGCTGCAACTCCAGTTGCGCTTTAGGCTTCCTGATTTCATTCCTGCATGTTCGAGCAGTATTTTTATAATCCTCCCTAGTCATCTAATGAAGCTTCCACTTCTTGTAAGCTTGTGTTTTGTGTTTAAGCTCACCAATGACTTCTTTGTTAAGCCAAGTTGTTGCCTGCCACATTTGCTATTCTTTCTGCGCATCAGGATGGTTTGTTTCTGTGCCCTCAATAAGGTTTCTTTAAAATACAGGCAGACCTCTTGGATTCCTTTCGCCCTCATATTAGCCTCCCAGGGGATCCTGCCCATCAGCTCCCTGAGGGAGTCAAGTCTGCTTTTCTGAAGTCCATGGTCCATATCCTGCTGTTCTCCTTTCTTCCTTTTGTCAGGATCCTGAACTCAACTATCTCATGGTCACTGCTGCCTAGGTTGTCACCCACGTCTACTTCCCTTACCAAATCTTCCCTGTTTGTGAGCAGCAGGTCAAGAGCAGCACGGCCCCTAGTTGGTTGCTCCAGCACTTGCATCAGAAAGTTATCCGTGACCCAGTCCAAAAACTTCCTGGATTGTCTGTGCTCTGCTGTATTGCTCTTCCAGCAGATGTCAGGGTGATTGAAGTCCCCCATGAGAATCAGGTCCTGTGAACTGGAAACTTTCCCTAGTTGACTGAAGAAAGCCTCATCTACCTCCTCCTCCTGGCCTGATGGTCTATAACAGACACCCACCACCACATCACCCTTATTGTTCTTGCTTCTAAGCTTAACCCAGAGACTCTCAACTGGCGTATCTCCAGTTTCACACTGGAGCTCAGAGCAATCATAGTGCTCTCTTACATACAGTGCAACTCCTCCACCCTTTCACCACTGCCTGTCCTTCCTGAACAGCTTATACCCATCCATGACAGTGCTCCAGTCCTGTGAATTACTCAACCAAGTCTCAGTTATTCCAATCATGTCATATTTCCTTGACTGTGCCAGGACTTCCAATTCCTCCTGCTTGTTTCCCAGGCTTCTTGCGTTTGTGTACAGGCACTTGAGATAACTAGCCGATTGCCCTACCTTCTCAATACGAATCAGGAGGCCTCCCCTGTTGCACCCTCCTCCTTTTGCTTCCTCATGGTGTTCCACTTCCACACTTACCTTCAGGCTTAGGTCTCCGTCCCCCATCGAACCTAGTTTAAAGCCCTCCTCACTAGGTTAGCCAGCTTGTCTGCGAAGATACTCTTTCCTCTCTTCGTTAGGTGAACCCCATCCCTTCCTAGTAATCCTTCTTCCTGGAACAACAGCCCATGATTGAAGAATCCAAAGCCCTGTCTCCGACACCACCTGCGTAACCACGCATTTACATCCGCAATGCGATGGTCCCTACCTGGGCCTTTTCCTTCAACAGGGAGGATGGACGAGATCACCACTTGCACCTCAAACTCCTTTATCCTTCTTCCCAGAGCCACATAGTCCACAGTGATCCGCTCAAGGTCATTCTTGGCAGTGTCATTGGTGCCCACGTGGAGAAGTAGGAAGGGGTAGCGCTCTGAGGGCATGATGAGTCTCAGCAATCTCTCTGTCACATCCTGAATCCTAGCTCCAGGCAAGCAGCACACTTCTCTAGTTTCCCAGTCCAGACGGCAGATGGATGACTCCATCCCCCTTAGGAGGGAGTCCCCAACCACCATCACCCTTCTCTTCCTCTTCAGAGTGGTGGTCGTGGAACCCCCATCCCTAGGACAATGCATCCCTTGCCCTCTGATCAACAGGGTCTCCTTCTGATCCATTCCCTCAGATGAGTCTTGCAAATTATTCACTGTCGTAGTACCTGTGCAGAGAGCCTGAAAACGATTCTGCACCTCTATCTGCATGGTGGGCATATGGGTTCTCTTTCTTTGGGAGGTCACATGCTGCCAATTTTCTTCCCCGTTCTTCAGTTTCCCCTGCACTGCCTTCTCTGAATCTTCCTCACCCTGTGCCTGCAGTAACAAATCCTGTCTTCGATCAAGAAAGACTTCATTTTCTTTCATGCAACGCAGGGTTGATACTTGGGTCTCCAGTCCTTTTGACTTCTCTTCCAATATGGAATCCAGCCTGCACTTTGTACAGATGAAGTCGGCTCTGTCCTGTGGGAGGATACTCTAAATTGTCACCTGTGTTTCCTTTAGCCACAATTGTATTGATTCATTCTCAGAATTGTAGAATTCGGTGACACACACTTTTCTGTGCATGCATAGAAGTATCAGGTTCCATGGGAGTAGCAGGGTTTCCTGCTACTGAGGGAAATGGGTCTTTCCTTCTTGCTTTAGCTCTTCTCTGCATCCACTGTAGACAAGCTCTCCAGGGACTAATCCAGGGTCCTTTCTGTGATATCACCCACGGCACCATCTGGACAGTTGAACAGCTGTGTCCCTTTGACTCTCTAGCCTGGTGTGCCTTTTATGCTGCTTTGCTGTCAGAACAGCTACATCTGGCCTGTTCTCACAGTCTTCAGCATTCACATTTACTCCAAGCTAAATACGTGAGCACGCTGACCAGCCACTCATGAATTATATACAGAGCAACACCTGCGAATTCCTAGACTCAGCCATGTTCCCCCAGAAATGGGCATGCTATGGCTCCTAGAAAGTCTGTCATTTCATCCAAGGAAAATGATATATGCATCAGCTTTGTTTATCCCAAATGGAGTTTCCCACACACTCTAATACAAACACCCTGGTCAAGATAAAACAATAAGAAAAGTTTATTAACTACAGAAAGATTGATTTTAAGTGATCACAAGTGATGCATAAAAGTCAGGATTGGTTACAAAACAAAATAAAAGACTAAAACTCAAGATGAGTCCCAACTTAACAAGCTAAGTGAACTTAAAAGCAAAGGTTTTGTCTCATCACACGCTGCAGTAAATTTCACATGCTGGGAGTCATCCTCCTTAGTTCAGTTCTCTGAGGGCCATTGATGTCATGAGCAGAGAGATGGGCGGAGTGGTGAATTGGAGGCCACTGTCCCTCATTCTTATATCACACGCCCCTCTTTGAGGATTACCCCCCCTGGGGTGCAAGTGACAAGTCGTCTTTCTGTGGATGTGAGGGTTGAATCATCCCTGTGAGGAAATGTCATTTCTCGGTCACACTTCCCCGTTGCTGGAGAATGGCTGCTCAAGTAAACAATAATCCACTTTACTTGGCTGATACTTGTTGGGGGCTTGCCAATGAGTCTGTGTCTCTGAAGAACTGGTTTGGGCCTGCCTTTCTAATGCTGGAACATGTCAGAGCAATGTTATAAAGTAGAAACATAACTTTACAGACAATGTTAATACACACATTTTACCAGGACAATAACGTTCAGCAGATTATGAGTCTTCAAATGAAACCTCACAAGGCATCCTTTGTACCAAGTGTATCCTATTTCTGTAAAAGTGGTGACCATATTAGTGTAACCCCCTTTCTTCACTGGGTTACTTTGGAGCAGGCAACACTCACCGGTGTGCAAGGGCGCCTAAGGTTTTTAACAACAGAGGAGATCCCGAGTATCCCAGTGTTGGTGTGGGGTAGTTGGGAATCCTCTGTCCACCCCTCTGCTGCAGTCCCTTTATTTCTAAAACAAATTGAAATTGGCGGTGCCTCCACCTGGCTAGCCCCTCCACACGCTCAATAGTGGCTTTGGGAGCTGCCAGGACTAGACCTGGTCTAAAATTATAATAATCCAAGACATTAGTCTACTTTAACAATTGCAGTTATACAACTAAACATTCAATATCCTTAACTCAGAGTTAACAACCTTTACTTAGCAAAATAAAGAAACATGCCATAACAGACTGAAATTAAACATAAACCACAGAGACAGTTGAACAAACCAATTAATAAAACTGATTCACTATTGAGCTTGCCTACCAGGCATTCACAGTGCCATTATCTACCCCCCCTCTGGAGTGTGCACTCCCCCAGAGTTCAGGCCCTGACCCCTTTCTTGCGTGGGCGCGCTTGAAGATCTGTGGGTGGAGATTGCTTTGTGGGTTCACTGCACCAGCTCAGCCAAAGCATCAGGCTGGAGACTGGCAGTCCTGGCCCTGCTTGAAGGGACTGTGTCTTGGCCTCTTCTCCGTCTGTCAATGTCTCTGCTACGCCTACCTCACAAGTCCAATGCAGCTCTGTGCTAAATCCTCATGTCAGCAGGCTCCCGGCAGCAGTCAGAGGCAATAGCGAGCTTGGGATCTTGTTCACCAGCAGCCACAGCAGCAGCAGCGTCGAGACCCAGCCAGCAGCTTCCAGCCTGGGCTCCTTCCTCCCCAGCCCCAAAATGGAGTCTCCCACATGCCTTCTCTCACTCCTGCAAGGGGAAGAGTCTCTCCTTTTTCCCCAAGGCATTATGGGAGTTGTAGTCCCCAGGCTCTTCCCCGCGACAATTAAGTAGGTAGGCCCCTAAAGTACAGGGTGCCTACATTAGCATAAACCATCACACTTCCCTCTCCAGTTTGATACATGAAGGGCCAGGAGGAATCCAGAACATCCACACACCCACAGGAGACATGTCATTTGTATACACCTTTCTCCCCTGAGAGGCCCACTGGCCTGGAGACACAGCAGTGGGATGGAGAATCCATGGCACACTCCAGGGATAATAGGACTTTGTCTCTCTGAGACTCCCAGCAAAGGATCAGTTCATGCCCACGGGTGGAGTTGATCTGGAGAATTGTCAATAGTAACTTCACTGAGACCCACTCTCTAAATTCACACAAGCCCCTCAAGCAGTTATCAGCTGGCCATGACTTGGGTCTTTGCGGACCAATGCTAGATTCAAACCAGTGATAGTGGACACTTAGTAGCCCCTTAGCTGTGCAGTTTCCTGCATTTGTTCGTACTTGATAGCTTGCTTTGCTGCACTGTCATCGCTTACATAAAGCTGTCTCCTCCAGCTTCCTGCCAGATGTCAGAATTCTTCTACCAGAATGTAGCTCCCCCAGAACCAGTGATTGCAAATTATACCGTAAATTGTCTTTTCACCATTGCCATAAACAACAATATCTGACATCCAAATTAAACGGCAAGGCTATAAGTCAAGTTGGGGTGCTGCTGCTGCTCAGAAGCTTTATGGCCTTCATCTTGGTAATTTATGACAGCAGCAAAGCGTGACTGACTTACTGTGTCGTATTCAGCTGAAGCTCACCTAAATTAAAATTCAAAAGCAGCCATACTGGTCTGGAGCATTGTGAGTTGGGTACATTTGGATGAGAGCCAGACCTGCACCATATACAAACTGGTGCTAATACATTTATTGCATTGCTTTTCAAGGTGCAGAAGACAGCTGGTCAATGCTGTCCGGGGCTCTGCCAGTGCAAGTGAGCCTCAGTTCATGTTGGTGGCTGCAGCTCCCCGCTGAGTTGTTGGTCTTTCAATGCCAGCACAACCTCACTGCAGCGTAATGAAAAGTTATGGCACCTGGGGCGTGTCCAGCACGGTCTCTGTCTCTCAGAAATGTCATCTAGCAAGTGCTGTTCTTGCTGCTGCTACAACTCAGGTGTGAAGTGGAAGGTAGGACGATGCCAAGTCACACTCAGGCCATTACACCAAGCAGAAATAGTGCCTCATTTGGCAGAAACCAGCTCTGGGAAGAGCAGCTCCTCCTGGTACAGGTCGGCCTTATCCAGCTCTGTTGCACCTAACATTAGCCATGGCAACTGCTGACAGCCCTGGAGTTAGAGAACTGGCTTGGTCACTTTGTTCCTGTGTCCTGTAGTCAAAGACAGAGAGACAGCTTTAGAGCCACATCCTTTCTGTGCGCTGTACTGTGTGTTTCTCTCACATTGCAGCTCTGTGCGCCCCCCCGCCCCTCTTCCCATGCCGCAAGCTCCCACTGCCATCCCGCTAGCCCCGTGGAAGTGCTGCGCAAGCGGAATGTGCAGCAGCAATCTGGGTCTGTAGAGCAGAGGGGGACGTCTGCCCTGGTTTTCACACGACTTCTCCCCCTGACATCCTGCCGAGCTAAATAAAGCAAGAGAGCAAGCAGTGTCGCTCAGGGAAAAATGGGGACGTGCCAGCCACATTAAACATCCACCCAGAAGGCCAGGGTCAGAGACAGGGAGCAAAATCAATGCCCAGCCCAGGGAGAAGCCCCACTCCACGAATTATAGCTGAAAGGAGCTGGTGAGGCGCTTTCTGCGCCCTCGGACTCCCGTCCTGCCCCGGGTCTTGTGCCACACCACGATGCTCCATGTCTCAGCCAGCCAGAAAGCTGCTGCCATTGGAACGGAGGGGGAGGGGGGTGTGCTGGGGAGATTTGTATTGCATTTGGGCTTGTGACAGCTTGGTGTGGCTGTTCCCTTCCCAAGGAAACGCCAGCAGGCGCCTGGCCTGACCCACCTGGTCCTGAGAGCCTGTGGAGGACCCTGGGCACAGCCAAGGCCCCTGCTCCCGGGTGTATATTTTGTGTCCCACCTAATTGCCTCAGTTACTGTAGCAACAGAGCCTAGCATGTTGCCATAGCAATGGAGTTAGACTATTAGGGGATAGCTCAGCCAGCTCTGGCTGGGTTTCCCTGGTAGTTCAACAAGGACTTTCCGGGGGTGTACAGCTCTCTGTGCTCCGTGCCGATTTCTCTCTGGATCCAAGGCTGTCGTATAACTCTCTCCTCAGCCCACGCTGCAGTAACCAGCATTGCCTCCTGCAGGGTCCTGCCGTGATGTCCCTGACAGGCCAGCACATGGCCCGGCTCCAGGGGCTGAGCACCGAGTGTTTTCTGCCACTTCGCGTAACCCGCAGGCTCTTGTGACCCGGGACCGTGCGGCAGAGGGGAGGGGCAGGCCAATGTCTCAGTGAGGGGGCCTGTGGCCACGCTCATGCCAGCCAGTGGGGGCTCCCTCTTCCCAAGTTCTCATCTGTTCCAGGCCCACTGCAGAGGGCACGGGCTGGATTATGCAGTTTGGGGCTGGGCCTGCCTGGGGAGCCATGCACCACTGGGAGAGAGCACTGTGGACTCAGAGACAATGCTCACGGTTGGGACGGGTGCAGCATGTGTCCTCCATGCAGCCCGAGAGACTGGTGCATGGGGTGGAGCCGGGCACCATACGCGGTGGTGTACCTGCCCACACAGGGACGCCAGAAACCCCCAGGAGCAGAGCCTGCGGCACTGCCCTGCCCCCACATGGGCACTCATCTCCCTCCCTTCCCCCTGCACTGGGCCCAGTCCAGCCCAGAGCCATCCTTTGTTGGGGGAAGGTGCCAGCAATCGGAATTCTCCATTTACACACGAACCAGGGATTTCCAATTGGCTGCACTCCCCGGAGACGGCTCAGCGGAGAACCTGGCTCAGAGCATCCCGTGGCATGCGGGTGACACTAGGAACCCACCTCTGAGCCAGTCCCTGCCCTTGGGGCACAGGGAGACGCGTAGCCCCCGTGGAGTCTCTGTCACTCTGCAAGGCTCTAGCCGGCTGCCTGCAGCCCAGCCCACTTCCAGGGCTCCACCTGGATCCATTTCTGTCCATCAGTCTTTCTAGGCTTTACCCAACACCCCTCACTACAGGCGCAGCAGCCTGGGGACACAGAGAGCAGATGGCCCCAGGGCAGGGATCCCTGTTAGCCATGTCGAGACACCCTGGCGAGCCAGTTCCGGGATCATTCATGCTGTACATGGAGCAAGGAAACAGGAGTAAAAGGGCCAGCTGGAGACACAGCATTAAAGTTCCTGCCAAGAATTCACTGTAAGGCACAGCGGAGCCAGTGCGGAGGCTCCCGCAGACATAATGCTAATCCCATCCCAGCACTCAGGACTTCAGATCTGCCCCCAAATGAAGCGAACGGCAAAGTGCTTTAATTTACAGCAAATGGGAGTAATTGGATTTTACGAGTCACTTAAATGTGGTTCCAAGTGAATGTAAAAGCTTTTTAGAGGAAAAGTAAATCATTCAGCAAGACGCTTGCTTAGCCCAGCCAGAAAGTCACCAATGCACCATGAACTCTCCTCGCCCACTGCGGCAAAGCTGCCATGCTGCACCCAGCCCCAGAGCGTTAGCAGGGAGCACACGTGAGTGTCCTCCTGCACAAGCCAAGGCTCTTCTCTCTGGGGCTTAACCAGAGCCTGCAACCTGTCAGAGTTGGGAGGCGGAAATGCACAACATTTAGCTGGTGTTTTGCAGGGGGGGACACAAAAGAGCTGCCTCTTCTAAAGTGAAATTGAAACGTTGCACTGCCTCCATACTACAGCAGTTTGTGTTTACATGGAAGAGAGCTCAGTGTCTGCACATGTTCTACAGGCAGGATTTGGAGCGAATGGCACATGCTGAATGCTGGAGTCTAATAGTCACATGTGGAGTTACATTGGGGTGGTGCTAGCCACGGAACTAGTTTCATTGGGCCACGGTGTAGAGGATAACCTCCCCCAGGCCAGGATACGCGTGTGACTCTCTCTCTGTGAGGCCCCCATTCGCGCGCAGGAGGCCGGAGCTGTGCAGGAGTGCGTGTGGAGAGTTCCCCATTACGGGTGGGATATATTCAAATGCACGGGGTTGCAATAATAAAATGGAACTATGCAAGCACATTCCTTTTCCAAGGCCAGGCCTAGGCAGTGAGGGGCAGGGTCATCTCCTCGCGAGGGAGGTCGTTACACTCAGCACGTAAACCTCATGCTTGGCAATGCTTCAGGCAACTGCAGCCCAAGAACGTAGCTGCCATGAAACAAACCTGGCAAAGGCAATGTGTGGAAGGAGCCCTTGTTTGAATGGCACTCACAGCCCTAGCTGTAGTTTGTCCTATTGTGAAAGTACCGGGACCAGTAGCTGAGCGTGTGCATGCTGCCGTGAGTCCGGATCACGGGCACACACAAAACAATGGGAGGGGGACGCTGCAGAGCGTTTGCACCAGTCCCCGTTTGTACCGTCAAAGGTGCCCCTGGCTAAGACATCACATCACAGCGCCAGCGTGTCTTGGCTGTGCTGCATCCTCCAGCTCCCTGGATCTCAGGCACAGTTAGTGCAGGTCAGCACATCCCTTGCAGTCAGGTGCATGCATGGATTTGCACCAACTCGGGATCTGGCCCCGTTTTTAAAATACGCGTCTCTCTATATTTTCAAAGGCAGCTCCGTAAAACCCTCCCATGCAGAGCTGGATGCGTGTGTGAGTCACGCTGGGCTGCGCTCCCCAGCGTGGTGGAGGGGCAGAACGGGGAGGGCTGCGCACGTTGGGTACCAGCTGCTCTTGGAAATATGCCCGTCAGCCTCCCCGTGGGCTGCTGGGCGCCGAGTCCCGGAAATGCTGGGTCTGTGCCTTGGGAAGAATGCGGCCCTGCGGGTCTGGGGATGTACCAGCACAGCCTGCTTCCCTTGCGAGATCTGGTTCCCAGAATAACTTTCACAGCTGGCAAAAAGTATTTTTCACTTGAAAAACAAACCCAGAAATGTTTTTTCCAAAGGGGAATGTCCCCTATGGCCCCCGCCTGCCAATTGCACCCCGCAGGGACAGCGCAGGCCTGAGGGTGTTTGCAGAGCCGCACATCTGGCTGTCGGCAGTGCCAACACACCACCTCCCTGCCCGCTGTGTGCCGCGCGCTGTGTTTCCTCTCCGTGCACAGCCTGCCAGGGAGGGTTTGCTGGCATGGGATGGAAACGCTGGGCCGACTCCAGGAGATTTGTCACTGTGTTTACTGCACGATGGCGGCAAAAAGTCAACCCAAAGGAAACCGCCCTGGGCTGAGGGGCGGCCCCAGCTGAGCAGGCCAAGGGACCCCAAGCCAGAGAGCGGCTGAGTCAGACGCCGGGCGCATGCACGTTCAACGCCACCCTGGCCCCAGCACTAGGAAAACCTCATCAAACCCGCAGCGCCCCCAGGTGGGGGAAGTACTCCCAGCGGAGCACCAAACCCCCAACGGGTCAGAATCGCACCCCGGATCCAGCCCCAAGGATTCCAGGGGGTCCCTGTTCAGGTGAGCCTGGTGGGGCTTGCGATCCAAACACGGCCCTGCCCTAAACTCCAGCCCCCAAAGGCTCCCGCGCGGAGGGGCACGTCAGAGCCCAGGTCCGGCTGTGCCCACCACACCCCATCGCTAGGCAGCCAGAGCCTGCAGCCAGGCACTCCGCTGGCCCAGTGCTAATGCACAGGGAGAGCCCTTGCACGTGTCCTTTCAGGAGCCCAGGCCCCTGTGCTGAGGGCCGTGTCTGGACCTGCCCCGCACAGAGAGCAGGCCAGGGCACCGGGCCGCTCCACGGCTGCCTGGGATCGCGGCCCCGCCAGGCTGGCCCCGGGGCACTGAGCTAACCCGGCTGCTCCCTGGGGGCTCCCGTGGGCAGCAGAGCCTGCTCCCAGAGAAGGCAGGGCCCTGGGGTGCGTAGCAGTGCCTGCAGGGCCCTGCGCTGGCTGGCCCTGGAAGGGTGGCTGCTTTTAGGGCCCAGTCCAGCCTCCACGTCCCTGGGTGCAGACAGGCAGGATCCGCTAGTGTTCCACTGAGCAGCAGCTGGACGCTGCAAGCCTCCAGGGCCCAGCCTCTGCGCCCCACGCGCTGCCCCTGCAGAGCCCGGCTCTGGGGACGGAGCTGCCCACGAGCAGCAGCCAGCAGGGCAGTGAGGCCGGGGGAGCACCCCGGACTCAGGCGTTTGCAGGCCCTGAGGCTACTGATGGTGGCCCTCTGGTCCCTGCAGGTCCAGGGCCCAGTGCAGGGCCGCGTATTGGAGCACGGCACAGGGCATGGGCTTGGGACCACGTTCCCCAAAGGCCTGTGGTTCCCAACCCTCCCACAGCGCTGGGGACAGCCAGGACCACCCAGAAACATGGCTCCCCCGAGCAGCCAGGCTGTGGGAGAAGCGGCTCCTGGCCAGTTAGCAGCAGGAGCGGGCGTGGAGGCAGGCCTGACGCGGCACTGGGGGGGCGCTGACTCTGGATTACTGCCCTCTGTTCAGCTCCTTACATATGCAGCATCTCTCTACCGAAGCGCAGGAGCCAGATCACAGCGTCAGGCTGGCCCAGGCCTGCAGTTATAGCACAGTCCAAACCGCCAGTGCCTGTGAGGGGACTTTACCGGCACAGCATTTACTGCGGCCGCAGTGCCGGAATCGCCATGGCGGGAGCTGTGCAAGGAAGCCCTTATCTAAAGGGACTGCAGCCATGGGATAAAGAGCCCAGCTTACACGCGTGTGCTGACCCATTAGTGACCATTTCTGTTCAGCAGCAGTTATTATTAAGGAAATATGTCCAACCAAGCAGGCCCCAGGAAGTACGGTGCCTGACAAAGGGAATATGAAAAGGAGACAGACGGACCGAAAGGGAAATACGCAGTAATTCTGAGAAAAGTTGGAATCGTGTACACTTATATGTGAAGAAGTGTTAGTGGAACTTTAGTGACACTGCATGTGCTCTGTCTAACAAAGGGTAATTTATATGACTCAGGGTTTTTTCCAGAAGGGCTTTTTCCCATAAGCTGCCAGGTTATTTTTGAAAAAGCTGAAGCTAAGAAATGCAGAAACTAAAATGAAAGAAACTATTTTTGAATGACAAATACAAACCAGATAACTGGTTCTGCTTCAAGTGGCGTCACCAGTAAATGTTTTCCTTTCTCTCGCCTATTCTGGATTCTGTTCTACACAGGATTTAGCTACATGGCTAAGAAATACCATGGAAGTGATGGGTGTGTGGATAATGAATAATGGGCACATTAGATGAGTAAGACCATGAGAACATAACAACAGCCACACTGCTTCGGCTAGCCCCGTGTCGTGTCCTGTGGCAGTGGTGGATGCCAGATGCTTCAGAAGGAATGAACAGAACAGGGCAATTTATCTCATGATCCAGGCTCAGCTTCAAGCAGTCAGAAATTTTATAGTCTGGGGGAGTAATGTTATGGTTTAAAAAGACCTGAGCAGCATTTATTAGTGCTGCATAATGAATCATAGACACAACAGCTACTCCTGTGTCATGTGCCCCAGCACTTCTTACTGTTAAGAGTATGTTCTATGTACACTTGGACCGCGCCTGTGGGCCGAGCCCTCCCGCTGGTGCTCAGAGGTGATGAAGATGGAGGGCCTGGGCCATCAGCGGCCATTGTGAGTGTAATATTATTGTTATTTTATTTGTATTATTGTAGGGCCCGGGAGCCCCAGCCACAGACCAGGACGCCCCGGCGCCAGGCGCTGTACAGAAAGAATAAAACAACAGTCCCTGTCCCAAAGAGCTGACATGCTAAGAATCTCTGACTCCCACCCTTATTATTGAATCACAGTAATAAATGAAAACCCTTTGCTCCTCCATGGAGCCTTTCAGCTGCGGGGCTCGAACTACTTGACATAAGGAACGTTCCCCTATGAAGGCTCATGGCGAGTCCAGGGGAAGTCGTTGAGATCACTCCTGAAGGTGACCAGCGGGCAGGACTTCTCTTACTCCAGGCGATCCACCTCTTGTCTGAAACCTGTTCCCCCGACATGCTCCTGCAGGCAGCATCCCAGGCAGCCAGCCCACCCTGGCCTGCAAACGTCCACACACCCCGTGACCGAGGAGACAACCCGGCGGTTTCGTGCCCTTCCCTCTTGTACCAGCCAAGGCAGTTTTGTACCTGCACCCTGTGAGAAGCACTCAGGAAGTGCAGTCAGAGCAAAGGTCAGGTTTATTTCACAGAGCTCCCATTAGTCTTGGCCCTCCTTTTCCACCTCGCCCCTGTTTATCCTGGGAGTTGGAGTTCAAACAACCATGAGCTGTAGGGCATCTCTACCACCTCCACCCAGGCTTCCCTGGCCCAAACCGTAGACCACTTTGCATGGCTAAACCTTCAGGGAAAACCCACAGCCTTCACACATACTGACATCTGTCTCTCTAGGGCAGCCGCTGAACTAGAGAAAATGTTTCCTTGCTAAAAAATGTCGTTTTTGACAAACAACAAACTTTTTGTGGGGAATGGGTCAGTTTCAATACATGGCTCCACAGCTCCCGGAGGGAATTCCTGGTCAGGACCAGAGGGAAAGGAAACGCAGAGTAGCCTGGAGCCTGGTAGGTCAGGGCACTCACTGGTTGGCTCCAGGTCTGAACCTGGGTGTCCTACATCCCACAGAAGTGCCCTGCCCACAAGGCTATTGGCTGTCCTGGGGTGTCTCGCTATCTCGCTGTGAAAACGCGGAAAAGGCTCAGGTTCATCCCAATGCAGAATAGGAGTTTTTTTAATTGTGGACAACGTTCGCAGGATTGGCAAACCCTTTCCTAGCCAGCTCCGTCAGAACCCCTTCACCTCTTTGTGGGCTGGAGCCAAAGCCCTAGCTTTGAACATGTCCCTGTAGCTCCAGGTCTGGGTCCGATACCAGACCAGCTCTGGTGTGGGGCAGCTGCAGTGTCACATAAGTGATGACCTGCTATGTCTGCGTGATCAGCTCAGACAATGTGGGACCACACTCCAGTCACCACGCATGCAGAGCACTGGCTAAGCTGTGCCCGAGTGAACAATGTCGCCCTCGCATGCTGGCGGCCAGGGAGGGCACGGGGCCTGCCCTTGCTGCAGTTCGCAGGTGCTCTCTGTTAGTTCATGTGGTAACAACTGGGGCTGTGGTGTGAGAGCAGAGCCCACGTGCAGTGACCCAGGAAGCCCTCATGGTGTTGGCTGTGGCATACAGATTGGTTCTGAGGGAGTGTCACACCCTTTTTCATGATAACTGTCCGGTTTTGCCATAAGCAGCAGCTGGCAGAGCCATGTTTTGCTGAAGATCAGAGGGCAGGTCTGTGGCCGAGCTATAGAGCCAGGCAGGAATGTCGGCCTGGACTCCGGACTGCTGATATAATGAGGTGGTGGGCAGCCTGTCACCCCAGCCCAGAGCAAGCTTTCATCACGATATCGAGCTCTCAGAACTATTCCAGGCGCAGTCGGACGACTGGTGGTCAGACTGGATCCCACAGCAGCGTAGATGGTTTAGAAGGGTGGTGCCCAGCATAGCCCAGGCAGTCCCAGCAGCGGACCAAGGATTAAAGGGGGCCAGCTTTCATGGGATCACACAGTACAGAGACCTTTGTGTCTGAGGGAGGCCCATTACGCTTCAGGACTGGATTTAAAAGAGGCCATCAGAGCCCTACCGTGTGTCCCCAGCGGGTCAGATTGCTGAGCAACGTGTGAGCCCCGGCTGAGGACACAGCTGATCCGCTGTGGGATGTTTTGCTGATGACTGCAAGTGACCAGCAGTCTCACTCATTGGTGAGCAGGCCACGCCAGGGGTGGGAACATTTATTTCTGATGCTATGTTGCTATGTTTATGTACATGGGATCAAGGAAGGTACAAAAGCTCTGGCTGCACAAGCTGAAATCCCCTGACCTGCATAGCCTGTGCTAGGCAGATGCATTTGGTTTGCAAACTAAAAATATTTTGAAATAATAGGCTCATGACAGGCAGATCTTCCATCGCAGTACCATGGTTGCTCCTACTCTTGTTGCAATAATTACAGCTATTAGCGATATTGTATTGCAGGAGATACATGGGTGTGGGCATGGGAGTCGTGCCAAAGATCCCACACTCTCATTGGTTCTAAGTTCCAGCAGCCCTTTCATGTGAAATACCCCTCACACTTCCTGTCTCTTCTCCAGATCATAGACTCATAGAATATTGGAGTTGGAAGGGACCTCAGGAGGTCATCTAGCCCAACCCCCTGCTCAAAGCAAATCCTCAGCAAACCCTCAGCTAAATCATCCTGGCGAGGGTTTTGTAAAGCCGCAGCTTAAAAGCCTCTAAAGATGGAGCTGCCACCACCTCCCCAGGTAACCCATTCCAATGTTTCACCACCCTCCCAGTGAAAAACTTTTTCCTAATGTCCAACCTAGACCTCCCCCACTGCAACTTGAGACTGTTGCTCCTTGTTCTGGCATCTGCCACCACTGAGACGAGCCTAGCTCCATCCTCCCTGGAACCCCCTTTCAGGTAGTTAAAGGCTGCTATCAAATCCCCCCTCATTCTTCTCTTCTGCAGACTAAACAGGCCTTGTTCTTTCAACCTCTCCTCATAAGTCTTCTGCTCCAGTCACCTTATCATTTTTATTGCCCTCCGCTGGACTCTCTCCAATTTGTCCACATCCTTTTTGTAGTGGGGGACCCAAAACTGGACACAATACTCTAAATGCAGCCTCACCAATGCCAAATAGAGGGGAATAATCACTTCCCGCGATCTGCTGGCAATGCTCTTACTAATGCAGCCCAATGTGCCATTAGCCTTCTTGGCAACCAGGGCACACTACTGACTCATATCCAGCTTCTTATCCAATGTAACCCCCAGGGCCTTTTCTGCAGAACTGCTGCCTAGCTTGTCAGTCCCCAGTCTGTAGCTGTGCATGGGATTCTTCCGTCCTAAGTGCAGGACTCTGGACTTACCCTTGTTGAACCTCATCAGATTTCTTTTGGCCCAAACCTCCAATTTGTTTAGGTCCTTCTGTATCCTATCCCTCCCTTCCAGGGTATCTACCAATCCCCCTAGCTTAGCATCATCTGCAAACTTGCTGCGGGTGCAATCTACCCCCTCTTCCAGATCATTAATGAAGATGTTGAATAAAACAGGCCCCAGGACCGACCCCTGGGGCACTCCACTTGTGACCGGCTGCCAGCTACACATGGAGCCATTGATCACAACTCGTTGAGCCCTTTGCTCTAGCCAATTCTCTATCCATTTTATAGTCCATTCATCCAACCCATACTTTTTTAACTTGCTGATAAGAATACTGTGGGAGACCGTATCAAAAGCTTTGCTAAAGTCAAGGTATATCACATCCACTGCTTTCCCCTCATCCACAGAACCAGTCACCTCTTCATAGAAAGCAATCAGGTTGGTCAGGCATGACTTGCCCTTGGTGAATCCATGTTGACTGCTCCTGATCACCTTCCTCTCTTCCAAGTGCCTTAAAAGGGATTCTTTGAGGACCTGCTCCATGATTTTTCCAGGGGTTGAGGTGAGGCTGACCGGTCTGTAGTTCCCTGGATCCTCTCTCTTCCCTTTCTTGAAGATGGACACTATATTTGCCTTTTTCCAGTCATCTGGGACCTCCCCCTGTTGCCACGAGCTTTCAAAGATAATAGCCAATGGCTCTGAAATCACGTCAGCTAACTCCCTTAGCATCCTCGGGTGCATTGCATCTGGCCCCATGGACTTGTGTATGTCCAATCTTTCTAAATAGTCCTGGACCTGTTCCTTCAGCACTGCGGGATGTTCACCTCCTCCCCATTCTGTGCCGCCCAGTGCAGTAGTCTGGGAGCTGACCTTGTCTGTGAAGACAGAGGCAAAAAAGGCATTGAGTACCTCAGCTTTCTCCACGTCCTCTGTCACTAGGTTGCCTCCCCCATTCTGTAAGGGGCCCACACTTTCCCTAATCTTCCTCTTGTTGCTAGCATATCTGTAGAAACCCTTTTTGTTCCCCTTCACATCCCTTGCTAGCTGCAACTCCAATTGAGCTTTGCCTTTCCTGATTTCATTCCTGCATGTTCGAGCAGTATTTTTATAATTCTCCATAGTCATCTGATGAAGCTTCCACTTCTTGTAAGCTTGCGTTTTGTGTTTAAGATCACCAATGACTTCTTTGTTAAGCCAAGCTGGTCGCCTACCACACTTGCTATTCTTTCTGCACATCGGGATGGTTTGTTCCTGTGCCCTCAATAAGGTTTCTTTAAAATACAGCCAGCCCTCTTGGATTCCTTTCCCCCTCATATTAGCCTCCCAGGGGATCCTGCCCATCAGCTCCCTGAGGGAGTCAAGTCTGCTTTTCTGAAGTCCATGGTCCGTATCCTGCTGTTCTCCTTTCTTCCTTTTGTCAGGATCCTGAACTCGACTATCTCATGGTCACTGCTGCCTAGGTTGTCACCCACGTCTACTTCCCCTACCAAATCTTCCCTGTTTGTGAGCAGCAGGTCAAGAGCAGCACGGCCCCTAGTTGGTTGCTCCAGCACTTGCACCAGGAACTTATCCGCGACACAGTCCAAAAACCTCCTGGATTGTTTGTGCTCTGCTGTATTGCTCTTCCAGCAGATGTCAGGGTGATTGAAGTCCCCCATGAGAATCAGGTCCTGTGAACTGGAACTTTCCCTAGTTGACTGAAGAAAGCGTCATCTACCTCATTTGCCTGGCCTGGTGCTCTATAACAGACACCCACCACAACATCACCCTTATTGTTCTTGCTTCTAAGCTTCACCCAGGGACTCTCAATTGGTGTATCTCCAGTTTCACACTGGAGCTCAGAGCAATCATAGTGCTCTCTTACATACAGTGCAACTCCTTTGCCCTTTCACCCCTGCCTGTCCTTCCTGAATAGCTTATACCCATCCAGATTAGCCTCTGTACAGTATAGCCTGTCCCCATTGGTGGTCTGGCGATGCATGCGCTCCTAGGAGCAATTATATGCTGGCAACGATGACTCAGCACAGGAAATATGCCAGGAATTGGGAGAATTGCCACTTGCACCCTCTGGTTCCCACTGCCGGCTGATCATCACGTGATCAGTGAGCTTCACCAGCCCTTGGCCTAATGAGCGTCCTCTCAAAAAGAAGGCAAATGCAAACATCCTCGGGCTCATCTGAGTATGTGCTGGAGCACGGTGACAGGAGGGACTCTGTCCTTGACTCCTCTATAAGGTGGGCACCACCAAGGATGAGCTGAAATTGCACTTATGTCTCAGGAAATAGTTACCTGAGAGAACTGGCGTGCTCATTACATTTAGCCATTCCAGTACAAGGCACAACTGAGCTTGCCTGGCCACCACAGCCACCTCTGGGGGCTAGGTCACAGCTGCAAGTGCAGCCAAGTCACCCATTAGTGGTTGGCTCAGAGGGCCAGACCTCCCTGTGGTAACTGAGGGATGCTCTGTTGAAGACAGCGGGGAAGGAAAGGGGTAATGGGTGGAATAGCCCAGCCTCGCATTATTTTGTCCACTAATCAGGCCTAATTCCCAACACACCGATTCTGGTTCGTTTGGGGTCTTTCACTCTTCCTCTTTACCAGGCATGAGCTCAATACAGACACTGATTTATGTCCAGAACCCTTTTTGTCTGGTCTAATCCAGTCTTGCTGGTGTCACTTAGGCTGTGCTTAAACCCATTTATAAAAATCAGTCAGAGTTGGAACGGGGTTACCTTTTCCCATCAACTTTTATCATGATAGGGACTGGACCACTTGACAAACATCTATCCACTTCTCTGCCAGGCCTGCTCAGTGTGATGCCCTGCCTCCCACTGTACGGCTGCTGTGGTGTGTCTGGGGGCACGTCGCTCCAGCCAAGGGGAATTAGCAGGCATGCATGTTCCGGACCCCGAGCGCTCAGGAATCAGAGTCAGGCCCCAAAAGCATGAGATCTTTAAAAATAATCAACCCCGGGTTCTTTTAATTTGCCATCTGGTCTGGCCCTTTTAGGGTCACTTTTGGGGCCATGTTTCCAAGCTTTCCTCCTCAACCACAAGGGCTGGAAACATTGTTTTAAGAAAGCCGAGAGTCTCGCTTGCAGCCCCAGCTCCTGGAATCCTGGGGTGAAGACAAACAGCCAACGCCATGAGACTCGTGGCGCACAGCGTGAGCATTGGCCCCTCTGGCAGTTGCTGGGGTGAGCCTGCTTAGCCCAGGGACCACTAAAAGGGAACCAGCCAGAGCTGTAAAGGACACTGTGTGGAGTGGCCCTTGGAGGTCAGGGAGGGAACAGGCCAGTGTCCATCTCTGCTGGATTTGTAATGTCTGAGGCCTTGCTCTTTGGCTAAGCAGCAGCAGCTGTATTAAAAGAGCCAGCAGCCATGCGATAAGAAGCATGCGGTCACATTCCCACATCCCCATCTGAATTACATCAAACAATGTAATATCGGCCTGTTAAGAAGGTGCTACTGTCCTAACAGTACCGGCCACCACCAGATAAAACACAGAGCTAGGTGTTTAAAGACAACTTTGTTTGATAGCCTTCTGTCTGGCAAGGAATCACTGATCAACCGTTGTGGCTGTAAAATCCACCCTGCCTTATTGTTTTGGTCTTTTTGGTTCCCTCTTCTCTGTTGTTTATCTGAATGTTTCTGTCTGGGTCTTTAATTGGTTCCGTCTGTTGCATAAGTAAGCATTCAATATTTAAATCAACTACGGTGGCTGGGTATACGTGGTTAAAGAATGATTTTGCAATGTGTTAGGGTTGGTCAAAGAACTACTTTATAATATTTTAGCAAAATGATTGGTTAAGGTAGGACTCAAGTTTCACTATCAAACTGGGGTCTCAAAGGGAGAACAGCTGGAATAAGAAGAAAAGACCTGAAAGAAGAAGAGAAAAATCCCCTCCCAAGACACAGCCCAAGATCAGAGCTGCTAGAGTCCTCTGCATGACCGTGACGTGCAGCAGCCAGAACCCAGAGGAGACTGACCTTGCTGGCCAACAGGGAACGTTGGCCTGCCTGATCAGGACTGGTGAGCACAGCCTTGTTTGCTTAGCATGTGTGTTAAGTTTGGCACTAGAGGTTAAGGATATTACTGTGTAAGGCTCTCTCACTGGTAAAAGCTCCTGCAAACCCGCAGTAGAACATACCCGGACCCTACGGACTGGGAAAGGCTGGGGGCGCCTAAATTAACCGGGTTACGCTTGGAGCCCTATGTGGGGTGGGGTGTCCTAGAGTGTGTGGGTGACAATTCAGCTTCTTGCTCTGTGAGCAAACGTCTCCCCGTTCACCAAAATCAGCTGCCTTCCTCCGCCAGCCAAATCCCAGGGAAAGCCCCTGAGCTGCTCACCTCTCCTGAGAGTAGAGCGACTTGGGCTTGTTCTCAGAAGTTCTGGCTCCCCACGCTAATTGCCCTGCAAGAGCAACCCTGTGTCTCAGGGGCCTGGCTGGCTCTAAGGCCAGGCCCGCAGCCACTGAGGCCTTGATTAATTCACTGGTGGCCAGGGACATAAAACAAGCCCTTTGTGTTCAGCGCTAACAGCTGTCATGTTAAACATCCCCTGCCCAGCTCACCAAAGGCTACGTGCTGAGTCATTGGGAACATCCTGTTATAAGCTGCTGCGAGCTATGAATAGTGCTCGCTGGTAGATCAGTTCTCCACTCTGAGAGCTGCAGAGCTGGACCTGGATGTGCGCGGATATCAGAAAACAAATGTTTGGGCTGGCAGAGCAGAACCTGCTAGCGGGTTAGCCACACTGCGAGCGGGCCCAGGGCGCTTTCCTGCAGGGTGTCTGGTGTGGGACAAGCTCGGTGCTCAGGGGACCACAGCTTGAACCCAGGGATTTCTGCTGGCCCCTGACCACCCCCTTGGCCTTCCCCGCTGCTGGCCCCTTGTCTTCGCCCGCCTCTTATGGCTGCAGCCCCTTTTCTGACCCCCCTGCATCACCCCTGCTGTCCATGCAAAATGCTGCCTCTGAGACCATGCTTCTGGCCTGTCGATCTGAACCCGTTTCCCCCTCTCATCGCCCCCTCCACGGCTCCGTCTCCTCTGCCACATCAACTGCAAACTCCTTTTCCATGCTGTCAGAGTGTGCTCGGCTCTGCCCCCTATGAATTGCCTGGATCGCATCTCCCCACCCACGGAGACGACAGCCTCGGTGCCTCATCTGTGTAAGGAAGGTTTTAGTGGAACTCTCCCCTGCTCAGACAGCCTTAGTGGTGCTCTCTCCTGCTCAGTCAGCTGAAAGGAGGGGGGCATTTGTTTGCATGGGCTTCATATTTGCATGAGTACAATTAAGTATTTAGCATAATTTCACTGTATATGGATAAGCACACCTAGGTGCTGAGCACAATGGGGAATAGTTAGCATGGCTGGTTTTGGGCTACAAACCACTTTTGTGTTAACTGCTGGGGTAATTAAATGTTGTCCTTCAATTGTATGAACAGTTGTCAGCAAAACTGTGCTTAGCCGGTTATGATAAAATACTTTACCCTAAACTGAATAGAGTGTCACGAGGGTGGTGGACAGATATTTCAGCATTGGGGTGGGGGAAGATGAGAAATCCCTTGTTGGGATTGTACCAGCCCTGGGAAAGGGCTGTTCCCAGGCATGGAGTGATGATCTTCTCCAATTGTTAAAAGGTAGAATTAACGACTCCTCCTGGAGTCTTTTGTTTCTTGAAAGCAGGGACATTGCTTCTTGTCAGCAGGTTTACCCATGAGCTGAAAGTCACTAAGAGCTAGAGGACCTGGGAAACCCTGCCTGACAACTGACAAAGCTGAGGCAGCGATGGTCAGCCAGAGCCTGGGATGGTTGGTGTCAGCGGGAGCAGATGGTTGGGTTAGCGGGGTTAGCGGGGTTGGGTTAGTTTGGTGCCAGCCAGGTGTGATTAGCGGGAGCCCAGTGCAGTCGGCACCAGCGGTCAGCGACAGCTGGGCACGGTCGGTGCCAGCCTGGTGAGGCCAGCAGTCAGCGGGAGCCAGGTGCGGTCAGCACCAGTGATCAGCAGGAGCAAGGCGCGGTCGGCGATTCAGCAAGACCCGGAGGCGATAGGAGTCAGCAGCGGAGGACGCCTGGTCACACCTGCGGCCAGCAGGAGTTTGCAGAGGGGCAGGTTGAGCCCCAACTGGACATTGAAATGATGGTCAGTACAGGGGAAGGCACGAAGGGGGAGGCGAAGGACACTCCCCGTGCTCTGGGGTGGGTTTGGCTCAGTGAGTTCATGAATTCTGTTTGCACTGTTTCCCAAACCAGTGCTGTGTTACCTCTCTTCTGTTATTAAAAGATTCACTTTCTACGCTCAGACTCTGTGCTCGCGAGGGGGAAGTATTGTCCTTTGGGGCGCCCAGGGGATAGGGTGTGATTTCCCGGGGACTGGGTGGGGGCTCGAGCCAGTTTGGTGTGGTATCATTGACAGGGACCCCTAGATATAGAACCCGGCCCTTGCTGCTGCCGACGCTGGCAGAAGGGTTACATCTATTTCACCTACAATTGGCCCTGCAATCCCTTCCTCCCATCCATCCACACCCCGCTGCTCGTACATCTGCCAAGGAGAGGCCCACTCCCGATGCCGGGTGGAGAAGCAGCTGGGGCAATGGGCCTGAGCTCAGATGGAAAGGGAACCAGCCAGACCTGTGCCAGCCACCACCCTGATGACGACGCGCCTCGAGCTGGATCTCTTCTGCGCCCGCCATCTATGGGCATCTCTGTTTAGACTGTGAGCTATTTGGGGCAGGGACTGTGGGAAGGTGGCGGGGGCAGTGCAGGCCCTGGGGCCCTGCTCTCGTCTATACTGATAGCGATAATTTTTGCTACGATGTTTTTTTCTGTAACAAGACCATACACTTAAAATAGCCCCTTTCCCCAAATCACACAGCACCACGGATTAGGACAGGCAGTGAGGAAGGATGCCTCATCTACTTGGAAGTGCAGGAAGATTTCTAGGTAGGTAGAGTGCAAGTCCCTACACTCAAATATGCCCAGGATTCTGGGACAAACACACATCTAACCATTGCAGTGGATTCCACAGGGCCCCGAGACACACAGCTCTCCCCCACTGCCGGTGACACAAGGCTGCTAGCGCCGGGCTGGGCCAATGCTCCAGTGCTGACGCGGAGGAAGAGTTTTGTTTAATTCCACAGCAATCCCCATGGGAGGTGCTAAGCAGTGACACTCAGCCCGTATCTCCTGCAGTGCCAGCCAGGCATTTCCAAACTGGTAGGACATGTCACCACAGCACGGCTTGATTGTGCACGAGGGACCAGCCATAGCGTGCACGGCAGGGCACGGAGAGCAGAGCTGGCTTAAAGCTGTGCCTTCCATTGCCTGGACCCAGGTGCTGCGTGGGGCCCTGCTTCCTGCACTGTGCAAAGAGCCCGAGGGCTGCTCTAACTTACACCAGCCTGCAATGGCCAGGAGGGGCTGAACGTCCCAGCCTTGGCCTGGCTTGGGGCATCCTGACCATAGCCCCATTTCCCTTCTGTGCCACAGCCAGGCCTGTATCCCACAGCACCACCGCTCACCCCTGCCCCGGGCTGGTTTCACAGGCTTCCCAGTCAGTCTTCTCTGGCAGCGCTGAGCGGAGCCGCCCTGCTTCCAGGCGTCCTGCGGGAGGTGCTGAGTGTGACAGACAGGCCGGCAGGTGCAGGATGTCCCTATTACTCTCTCTAGCCAGATTTACTGCCGTAGTGCCTACGGGCCAGCCAAGGCCAGGGCCTGCTGGCCCAGACGCTGCACAGACGCAGCAGGAGATGGGCCCTGCCTGGAAGACTGCGTCTGATGGGCCCAGAGAGACCCCGGGCAGGGAAGGGGTGGAGCACCCCAGCAGTGTGAGCAGGGAGACGTTAGTTATGCTTTGGGGGGCGAGGAGGGTTACCCAGGAGGAGAAAAGCGAATGTGAAGGGAAGCAGGGGAGGGAGACGAGGCAGGTGTGGGTGGGTCTGAGACGAAGGGAGCGGACCCGGAGGGTGGCTGCAAACGGCAGCTCAGCACAGGGCAGAGAAAGTCCAGTCAAGCCCCAGAACGTTCTCTGAAGGTCCAAAGGTCCCTGGCTTTAGCTGCTTCCGCTCCTAGTGGCTGGAACCGCTGGCAGCACCTCTCAGTGGGTGCCTCACACCCAGGGTTGGCCGACAGCGCTCTGCAGGCCGTGCTCGGAGGCACACCTGGGGAAGGGTGTGTAAAGAGGACGCGGGTGCCCTGGCACACTCGCGTTGAGGCCACGCGCCATGTCACCAGCCCCGCGCAGTCAAACACCAGCAGTCAGGCCCCACAATCATCAGATTCGCTTCAAGATGTGCAGCTGACTCAGGGCTGGTCTTTGCCTTCGGGCGTGCAGCTGTTAGGCCGTGCTCGTGGCATGTTCTCAGGCTGTGCGCTGCAGGCACGGGGCTGGGAACTCACTCGGGAAGCCAGGCTTCTCACATAGTCACAAGGCTGCAGCCAGTGGGGCTGTCAGCCCCGAGCCGGCAGCAGGGCATCCGTGCCTGCACGCTATGGCAGCTCTGCAGCCCTTACTCATGCGAGGCCAGCCTGGGCTACTTGCAGGGGCAAGGCCGGCAGTATCAGGGCCTGGGGGCCAAATGCTGGTTTTAAAAGGATTCAGAACGTGACTGAAGATCAGGGGCAGCGCGAGGGCGCCCGCAGACACTGTGGGCCCAGGGGGCCTGGCTCGGCTCATAACGCTGGCACCGCTCTAGGCTCCTTTCCTGGGCTGGCAGGAGGCAAACATAACCAATGTGGCTGAGCTAGGCAGCGGCTGTGGTGCCTGCCCCACGCCCAGCAGAGCAGCCTGCTTCATTTATGCTTCGCTATAGAGCTCGCCAGTGGAAAAGTGACATGTCCCTGCACTGGCTGTAACGCCCACAGCTGAGCTGGTCTAACGTGCACCGCGCAGAGAGCTGTCCGCTCAGAGCCGAGTGGGCCAGTCTCAGCACGCTGTGCTGATGCACTCTAGGCAGCACGCTGAGCACACCTCTCCGGTGTAACAGTAAGAGTTAAGTGGCCATTTCTGCGTGGTGAGCGGCTGCTCTCCCGCTGCTCCTCTGCACGGCTGCTGCTCTGACCCTAGCGTCAGTTGGGGGCGAGACCTAAAACCAGAGCATTCAACTCGCACTGCAGTAAGACACGGCGCCTGTGCTTCAGTGGCAACATTTCATTCCCCAGCCAGCAAAGAGCAGGCGCTGTTGGTGCCCCAGAGCATGGCCCTGGTGGCGTTGCGATGAGGCTGGGTTTGAATGCATGTTAGGAAGTGGGCACCAACGGTAAAGGTTGGGCATGGGCCCGCTGTAAATCCCTGGCTTCTCCTTCCCCTTTCCATTCTCTCTGTAACCGCTTAAATCAAATTCTGGTCTCTGAGCACTTCATTTTGCACAGGGACGTGCAAACGCAAGTGCACACACAGCTGTCTTCGCTACAGCACTTGGGTCTCATCCCAGAAAAGTGCCATGCATTTTTAAACTCTTTGCTCTATGATGCAGAGTTTCTCCCTGGCTGCCCTACAAGTAATGCGGTGCGTGGCTCCCCAGGGTAGCAGACATTTGCTATTTAAAAGCAGTTGACATAACTGGCTTGTCACATCCATGCTTGACAGTTCAGGCATCTTCGCATGGGAAACCAGCCTAAGCTACACGTGCTTGTAAATGGCTGGCTCCCTGTCAGCCCTGTGCAGGGGCGGCAGCGTCAATACTTAGCTGGCAGGTGTGTTTCGGCTAAGCACAGCTAAGGAAAGGCTTTCATGCAAGGGAATGCAAAGGAAATGGAGCCTTGTACTGCAGCGCAGCCAGCCTTTCCGCGCAGTGCTGTCTCTGCCAGCAAGCCTTGCCTTGCGTCACCCTAGGAATAAATCCTTTATTCCTTCCTGTTACGCCTGCGTGGCTGGGAAACACTCGCGCAGCGTGCAGCTACACTGCAATGAGACGCCCTGGCTCATAGACTCATAGACTCATAGGTCAGAAGGGACCAATAT
>ML675649.1:1035330-1048411 GCA_007922155.1 Mesoclemmys tuberculata | reverse complement strand
GGGGGGGGGCACGGTGAGGCAGTCTGTAACTGCGGGGTGTTCCCAGCGTGCCCCACCGCTGCGCTCCCGGCACGGCTCAGCAGAGCATGACACACCCCGCCCGACGCAGCGGCTGGGTCCCAGGCTGACGGGTGGGTAGAACAGGTGGGGCCCAGCTAGACCCCAGTGTGGGGCGCGGGGAGTGCTGTCAGTGGGGTGGGACGGGCCCTGCCGGACGGTGGGCTTGCGGGGGCTGGTGGGGGTTGGGGGCGGGGTGAGGCCAGCTGTGGGCTGCGCGGGTGGAAGCCCAGAGATGCGGGAGGTACACGACAATCTCATATGGCAGCGGCTGTTGAACGGGGCTTGGGAGGGCGGGGGGGATCAGAGAGCAGACACACACACACACCCCCAGGGTATGTCTATGCTGCCGCATGAGCCCAGGGTTTGAACTCAGGCACACACCCAACCCGTGCCCTTCTGTCGACAGACAAATTGGGCTAACCCAGGGTTGGACACGGGCCGAGCACCCCAAGGGGTGGAGGCTCCAAGGCTGAGTCAAGCTGGGCCCCAGGAGGGTCAAAGCCCATTACTTTGCAGTGTAGACGCAGCCTCCACTGGATGTGTGCGCTGGGCGGCTGCCAGAAGTGTCTCACAACCCACGGACTGATGGTCTTCGTCTCCTGCACAGGGTTAGCCGATGGCCAGTCCTGCTGTCCCACCCCGCACAACCAAGGGGCTTGAGCGGCCATGTGGCAGGCGGGCAATGCGATCTGGCTGGCTGGTCTCAGGCCCACATAATGCAGTGTAGCCACTGGAGCCCAGGCTGGGACCGAGGCTGACAAGAAAGGGGCATAAAGGCCACGAGGGTCAGCTGCTGCACACAGAGAGGGCCATCGGGTTGGCATGGCCATGGCGAGCAGCCAGCCAGAGAGGGGCTCTGAGGGTGAGGCTAGTGCGCGCTAGGCAACATAACTGAGGTCTTGCTGGAGGATGACGGGCTGAGCCAAACCTGCCGGGTCCCTGCCCCCTCACTAATGCAGACATGGCACTTGGTCCTAGACCACGCACCTGGCACCACGTGCCTGCTGCCCTCCAGTGTTCTCCCCAGGTTGCCAGAGAAGCTGGGGAATGAGGTGGTCACCAGCTGAAGGCAGGGGTGCTGTGGGGGGCTCATCCAGAGCGGAAGGACCAGTGTCGTGGCAGTGCCCCTGGCCCTGCCCCGGGAGCGGAGCACTGCTGGGCATTTACCTTTGCGTTTGGCTTCCAGACACAGCAGCGCACCCAGAAAGTCTCCCACACCTGACGTGAGCGCTGACCTCCTGGCGCACAGGCACCCCAAGCCGTCACGTGCAGGGAACGTGTTGTTACACTCGAGTGCACCTGTAGCTGGCTTTTGCCTCCACTTTCATTGGTGTAAATCTAGAGCGACTCCAGGAACTCAATGTGGTTACACTGAATTTATACCATGTGCCTGAGTGTAGCATTCTGCCCCAAGGGGACTGAAGAGCAGAGCTCAAGCCTGCAGTGCTGAGTGATCGGTTGTCCCATGCACACGCACCCTTTACTGGATCAGGCCCGTCAGCTCAGGCTGTGTAGCGTCAGGCCTGATGGAGAGGGTGCAAGGATCTAGCATGGAGAGCAGGGTCGTTTGGCTTCCATTTAACCACACATTTCTTGCAACGCTCACTACTTCCCGAATGGAAGGACTTAAAATAGCTAGGATTAAGCCCACGCATGGATCGTCAGCTTAGCTAAGTGTGCAACCTCTCAGGGCTGAGAATGCTTCTGCCAAGTCACGTGGGACGTGCTGGGTAAAGTACCTGGCTGCTCCAGAGGCAAATATTCCTAGCAGAAGGCCTTGATGGGAACAGAAAGTGACTGGCCTCCAGAGCCAGGCGCCAGCTGTCCAGGCACATCGCCAGCCATGCGCTGACTGTCCTGCTGCTATTTTACATGCAAACAATTGGGATGTGCCACAGGGGATGGGCTGGGTGTGGGAGGACAGCTCAAAACCCTTGAGTTGAGTTGAGTTGCCATGGCTCGTTGTGTGACTGTGAGGGCTAGGGAGCAACCGCAGCCCGCACGTATGTCCCTTTCTGAAGTGTCTCTATGAGCTGATTGCAGCCATGTGGCACTGTGGGTTTCGACATTGGCCTTGAAAAGCTGCTCTTAGCTCATAAAGCAAACAGGGTGGGCTGAGATCCCAGTCAGTGCTGGGGTCATAAGAACAGCCAGGTTGGGTCAGACCAGTGATCCAGCCAGCTCTATATCCTGTCTTCCAACAGTGGCCAGTGCCAGGTCTTTCAGAGGGAATGAACAGAACAGGGCAACTAGCGCGTGATCCACCCCTTGGCGCCCATCCCCAGCCCATCCTGGCTAATAGCCATTGATGGACCTAGCCTCCATGAGCTTAGCCTTTTCTGAACCCGTTATAGTCCTGGCCTTCAGAACATCCTCAGGCAAGGAGTTCCACAGGTTGACTATGCAACTCTGAAACACCCTCCCCTCACTCTACCCCTGCTTCTTGTGCCACCCCTGCCCCAGGCATGTTGCCTAATCTGTGGCTTGTGCGCTCACCTGGCTGGCAGGGCGCTTCCTGCTCACCCCAAACCTTTCTTTCTGCAGTCATCACTAACCTCCTTCTGGCCACGCAATGGCATCCCCCTACACACATCCCCGTGTGCTCACATCCAGCTGACCCAGGGTTCACTGCCTAAACCCAGTCCCCCCTCATTCCCCCTGGTCCCCCCAACCTTGCTCCCTCGGCCTAGGAAACCTGGGACCCAATGCTGTGGGCATGGGCGCTATTCCCAGGGAACGCGTGGCCAGGCATGACACAGGGCAGGTGCTCACTGCCACGGAGCGTGGTGACCGGGCCAGACCCCTCGACACCCAGCAATCCGCCGGCCGTGTCCCCGTGGCTGGGCCAGGGCCAGGCCTCTGATCACATCATCTTGCCTTTTCTCCTGAACCCTCTGGGATGCAATGAGAAGCAGAGCCAGATTTCCAGGGGCGGGGACGACGACGGGACATGTCCCAGGTTTCTAGGTGAAGGTCCAAGCCCCCACCCCATGTGCACCATCTAAACCCTTCCCCTCCCACCCTCACTGTGTGGGCACCCAACCCCCTTCCCCTCCTGCGCACCATCAGCTTTGGCTGAGGTGAGCAACTGTCCACAGCAGCTGAATAGTGCAAAGGCCCCCTCGCCCCTCCACACCCCTCCGCCAGGGACCTGCCCAGCTTGCCTTGCTTTTGCCCCCAGTCAGCAAGCCGAGCTGCCGGCGGTAGCTGGGCTGGGGGTAGGAACAGACCCCACTTTGCTTTGGGGCATCTGCGCCATGCACCTCCTACCCATATGTGCTGGTGTCAGGCCTGAGATTGTCCACCCGCCAGCCCAGCAGTGCTAGGCAGTGGTGACAGTCGGAAGCCCCCACCCCCGCAGGGGTGGCAGCAATGCGGGGAGGGGGGCAGCAGCCGCCCCCAGCTGAGTAGCAGGTTTCAGGCGTAACCCGCCCTGTGGTGACTGGGGCAGCAGCCTCCCGCTGAGCGAGTGGTGCAGCTCGCTGGGGCCTCAGCCAGCACCTGCTGCGTCAGTTATTCTTGGGTCACGTTTCCAAGCATTGTGTCAGCCCACACGGCCTAGAAACGTGTGCTGAGAGGCTGACGTTATCCTGGGAACATAGGCCCTAGGCATGATGTGCCCATGCCGTCATCCGGCCTGGCCATGGCCCTGTTAGCCCCTCGGCCCCATTACTCAGTCAAAGGGACACGCTCGTTGTGGCTGCGTGACGGACCTGGGCAGGTGTCCATCAGAAACATGCTGCAGAGCCCAGTGCTCGGTTAGAACCCAGCCTTTTAACTGCAATGCGACTCCCCAGGGCATCCACTCATCAGCACGGCACGTCTCCTGAGCCCATTCGTGCCTGGCTAGCGGTGGGGAAAGGCCTGAGGATCCCCATGCATGCTGGCCTCTGGTAAGTCATAGCCCAGGCCCAGCGATGTGCTCGCTTCCGCACCCGTGTCATGGGGCACAGCCGCCGGTGCGGCGCATGTCGTGTGCTAGTTGGCCTCGGCCCCGGGCGTCACGGCCCTCGCCAGCCACGTGGCCAGCAAGGTGCCACACAGGAGCAAACGGGGCAGTGCTGCTTGGAAGGGACCACCCGTTGCACTAGAAAGTACTGCCTGGCCTTACTGCTGGTGAAGGTGCAGCAGGGCCTCGGGCTGGTGCAACTGTCGCAATTCTGCAACACACGGAACTTAGCCGGTGCTGTGATCCCAAGAGAAATCTGCAGCTCTGTGCCATAAGGCCGGCTCGGGGACAGCTGGGTGCGGGCTGGCGAGGATTTGGTTGCAAGGCAGGAAGTCAGTTTGGGCAGTGGCTAAAGGCACCGCAGGATAAAACCCATGTGCGGATACCCGCATCCTCTCAAGCATCTGGTGAGGTGTTCAGGACCACGTCAGCTGCCCTAGGGACTAAGAGAACCATTTCTCTGAAGCACGTTGTACTCCCTTCCGGAATTGCGGGGTAAAACACGTACTCAGCTAAGAACAGGAGCATGTTCACACCAGCTATGGGCAGCAAGACCCTCACGTCCTGCCCCCACCTCCCAATCAACCCTTCGTGTCACACCGTCAAACCAACTGCTGTACACCTCACGTGAGGAAGAGATTTCCGTGCGGGGCAGGGTATCCCACTAGGAGTCTCTTGCACCTTCAGCTGGCCACTGGCAGGGACTGGGTTAGCTGCACCCCTGGCAATTCCGAGCTGGAGGAATCTGGGAGAGACGGCCCAGGACCCTGCGTGCCTGGTGGCCCTGTACGAGGCAGTCAGACATGCTCCACCAGGATGGCTTGATTGCCGCAGGCTTTGCATGTTCAAAAGCATCTCACTGTTGCCAAGAAAGGACAATGGTCTAACGAGGCTCATCTCTCTGCCATTTCTAATCACCCGCACACACACGGGGATAATAAATGACGTGAATACATTTTATTAGCGACTTGACTCGGGACTCTCATGCAGTTAAACATAGTGGCAATGCCAGGTAGGACGCCATTTTTTTCATTTACCCAAGACACATGTCAACTAGTTTATTTTATCAGTCAGAAGGAAACAGATTCTTATAAAACCTTTTTACCCAGGACGTCAGTTGTGCTGTGGAAAACTGACAAAGTGGCTTTTACATGTGCAGCTTTACTCTAGAACAAATGGTTAAAGGAAAAGCTATTAAAAAAGAACCTATTTGTCCACACACACTGCTTGTTTCTAAGATGAAAGGCAGTAAAGCTTTTATCACCAGGAAGAACCCAGGGACAGCTTTAAAGTTCATTTGGAATTCAATTTTGGTCCAGGAGTAACCAGTGTTAAAGCAGCTTTATAATTTCATCCCTACAAATCAGTCTTTAAAAACCTCGCTTTTGGCTTTTATTTTAAATGAGGCCAGCCTGGAGATGCTGTCTCCTCTTTAGATGGCCTGCATTAGACACAGAACTAGGTCACTGAGAAATGGTCCTTTTCTAGGCTGTAAGAAATAACAATGTAATGCTCATGTACACGGTGTAATCATCAGACATTGTCAGTGTCCAATGAGGTGCTCTCCCTACCCTGCAGGGCGGCACGCCCAGGACATGAGGGCAGGCACTGAAGTGGCCTACCTCGCATGTATATAAGGGCTTTCACTCCAGGGTCTCCAAGCACCAACTAATTCAGCCCCAGAGCATGGAGCAAGGAGGGTAAATATTAGCCCCATTTTACACAAAGGGAAACTGTGGCATGGAGGAGTGGCAAGCCTTGCCCAGGCTCACGTGGCAGGTCAGTGAGAGAGTTGGGAGCAGAACTGGAGTCCTGGTCTAACCACTAAAATGCACTTCCTCCCTGATGTGTGAGGTTCGAGGCAGTGGAAGGTCCTAGAACAGCCACGTAGGGGGGGAGTGTGATGCACACACTGCACTAGCTGCTTCCCCAGCAGGCCACCAGTGGCTGTTTCACCGAAAAGGCACTGAAAAGGCAGTGCTGCCCGGCGGGGAGCAAGGGCGGCCTAGTCGTCGGGGATGGGTGTGTTGCAGTTCCCATGGTAGATTTTGACGTGGCCCTCGCACTTGAAGTAGTGCTCGAACACGTCGCTGTACCCATGGTCCCTCCACCAGGAGCAGAGCTGCCGGTTCCAAGTGCAGTCCAGCACGTGGAACAGCGTGGGGTGTTCCATCCCAATCATGGTGAAGAAGTCCTGGTCCCCCAGGTGGCCCTTGAAATGGTACTTCTCTGTGAGCTGCCGCACCACGTCGGGCTCCAGCAACTGGTTGTAGAGCTGGGACTGGCGCATGGCTTCCAGGTTCAGCAGCATGACCCCGCTGTTAAAGCCGGGCAGTCCATCAGGAGGGGGCTCCCCCACGTTGGTCTGGGGGTTCTCTCGGCGGAACTGCCAGAACGTGTGCCTGGAGAAGGAAGAAAAGCACAACACAGGTGTGTTAGAGATGACAGGGCAGATGGCTCCAGCAGCAACCAGCTGTGATCTGAGCAGAAACCTAGCAAGAAAGGCCACCTCCATCAGTTACACTAAGGCACTCTGTGCCCGGGGGACACGCTCTCACTCTCGGCGTCACCACCTGCAGTACAGAGATAAAGCTCCATGCCTAGGACCCGTTCCTTGCAATCCCATGCTCCTCTGGACTCCAGGTGTTGGGGTGCACAAGGAATGCAAGCCGGAGCAAACACCTGCCACAGAGATTCTGAGATCGGCATGGATTCCGGGAATGTAGGGCTGGAAGGAGCCTCAAGAAGTCATTCAATCCAGCCCCCTGCACTGTGGTAGGACCTCGTACACCTAGATCGTCCCTGACAGGGATTTGTCCAGCCTGTTTTTAAAAACCTCCAGTGATGGGGATTCTACAACAGCTCTTGGAAGTCTATTCCAGATCTGATCACCCCTAGAGCTAGCGAATGTTCCCTATTATCTAACCTAAATTGCCCTGGCAGCAGATTAAGCCCATTCTTCTTGTCCTGCCTTCAGGGGCCATGGAGAACAATCGATCACCAACCTCTTTATAACAGCCTGGTCATTTAGTCAGACCTCCTGCCTAACACAGGCCAGAAAACCTCACCCAGGAATTTCTGTATCAAGCCCACTATGTCTGGCTAAGCTAGAGCAAGTCTTTTGGAAAGACATCCTGCCTTCATCTAAAACTGGCAAATGGCAGAGAATCCACCACCACTCTTGGTAAATGGTGTCGAGGGTTAATTACCCTCCCACTGTTTAAAAATGTGCATCTTGTTATTTGTAGTTTGAATTTATCTGGCCTCAACTTCCAACCAGGGAATCACATTAAGCCTTTTTCTCATCAATTACAGAGCCCTCGAATATCAGACAACTCCGATCCATGCAGAGTTCATCCTTGTGCTGGATAAACTAGTCTTTAATCCCTTAATATGGGCAGCACTGATCTGTGTATAGTGCTACTTTTTATCAGGAGGTTATGCAGGACTAAAGCAAATGCCTTCCTGTATTATGTCAGCACCGTTACCCTTCTCAACTCAAACCCATGATCTCATCCAAAAAGGAACCACAAGTTTGTGGGACAAAGCGTGGCAGGGTGGGTTTGAATGCACACACCATCAGCTATGTGGCGGTGTGTTACAATGCAACAGGTTTCTGTGTGCTGCTCGGACACTACGCCTCCATACATGGACCGCTTCAATAATCCTCCACGGACCTTGTGCAGCTACAAGACCAGTCCGAGCAACAGCATTCACAGCCCATTGTGCACGGGTGCAAGCTGCAAGGCAGGGCAGGATCAGGTCCACTGTTTATAAAGGCAGTGGTCAGAGCACAGGGATGAGAGCCAGCACCTAATGGCTGCATCTGGCCCCATCTGACCCCAGGACACACACACTCAGCCAGACCTTTTCCAGCACTTGGGTCTCTCTCAGTCTGGGTGCCCAACTGGAGCTACCAAAGACAAGGCACCCAAATTCAGTGGGTGCTTTTGGACACAGCAGAGTGAGTGGCTCTGTGCCGCAGCTTCCCTAGCTGTGACTGCAATGTCTGTCTCGCAGGGGTGCTGTGGCACATACTGCTTAGGTGTCTTGTGGCTGAAGGTTGCTAGATGGCATGGAGATGCTCTCAGATCAGGTTTGGGCACATACTTGAGGGTTTTGTAAAAACAGGCTTTTTAAAACAAGCCCCCTTCCCCCAAGAACAGTAGAAACGTTTCTGTAAAGTTAACGACAATTCCAAAGGAAACATTTTATTCAATCAAACAAACACCCCCTGCAGTGTCTGCAGCCCCAGCCAGACAGCAGAACTGACAGGAGTGGCCGACTACTTAATTTTCCAACCTCCCCCCATGGGCACAAAGGTTCAAGTGAAGAAAGAGCCTGACGGACTCTGAAGCCTCTAAAATGGATTGAGAGTCCCAATAATACACATGGGCCCTGCTCAGCCCTGGGGCAAGTGAGCACCTCCCCGCTGGGTTGTTCCCACTTACACCAGGACTGAATCTGGCCTGTTGCCTTTACTCACGCAGAGCTCCTCCAGAATCTGCCGGGTTGGCATTCCTCTCCCTAGGCCATTTCCAATCCACTGATCACTCTGCCATCCACACGCGGCATCCCTGGCTGGGGAAAGCAGCGCAGTGGAGTCCCTAGGCTCTCAGATGCCAGGGCCATAGGGGCCTGTTCACTCTGACCTCTTGCACCCCCCGAGCCAGAGATTCCTGCATCCAGCCCTGCCGCTGATGGCTGAGACACAGCACATCTTCAGAAAGACACCCCGTCTCTGTGTGGTGAACAGGGGAGCTGTTCCACTGGCTCATGACCCTCCCTGATAAAAACCGGCTCCTTGTTTCCTGTTTCACCAGCACTCGAAGGCACAAGCAGGTCTAGCAGCTGGCAATGCCAAGGATCCTCGTCTCAGGTCTCTCCTCCTCGCATAGGTTGCTGCAGCCCGTTCAGGGCCCCAGATGCTGCGGGGCTGGGCCCTGCCTTGAGGAGCAGGGTGCTGGTTCCCAGCCCTGGAAGACAAGGCAGATGTTATCAGTGCTGTCGCCCATGAGATTTTGAACACAGAGCATCTGCTGGGTCTTCCTCTTTGCCATCAGGCTGCACTCGGGGCACGATTTCAGGCCCCTCCACAACCCACGGGCTAGAGACTCCAGCGTGAGCTGAAGGAAAGCTGAGATTCTGACCTCATCTCCTGCCTCCAGGAGCTGGGGCATCGCGAGAGCTGGCGGCGCCAGAGTACGCGCGGGCCGTCTGAGTGCCTCTGCTCTCAGACCAGCCACCCCGTTATTCACACAGGGTGCTCCCGTTTGCCCTGGCCGCGGGGAGCCCTGGCCGACGTGTGGGCCAGGGAAGAGGACCAGATTTCCACACCACGGCATTGCTTCGCTAGCGCCACTGCAGACAGACAGACGGACCATCAGGGTGATGGACACACATCCACAGAGCACCGCAAGCACTGCCGCCAGCCTGACTGCACTGGACGGCTGCTGACTTCCCCCTGGCACCTGGCACGGCAGCGGGAGGAAACACTGCCAGCCAAAGCACACAGCCCTGCCCAGGACAGGCCTCGGTTAGACTCAGGGGAACGGGAAAGGGTTGTGTGGGGGGGGGAGGGGGAGGCCTGAGCTGCTTTGGGTTGTTGTAGGATTAACTGCTGCACTCCCTGCTCAGTGTTTTATGGGGCTCATGAGATTCCCCCCAGGTGAATTTGCCAGGTGGCTGGAAGTCATTTGTCAGCGATCAGGGGAACTGCACCAGGTGAGACAGAGCAGCAGGGGGGCCACAACACACACGCCTGCGGTTCTGCAAGCCTGTCCTGTGACCTTCGCTCGAAGGGGCGGAAGGATCTCAGCCCAACACCATCTGACCAGAGCAGATCGCAGAGGCAGCAGAGCCTGGAGCAGCCGTGCTGATCTGTGGCCAAGTCCCAGCAGCAAGGTCACCCCGACAGCCCTGTACAAATCAGGACGTGCCCTTCGTGGGGAAGCCCCGGAAGCTGTGCTGCACCATGAGAGAAGGGGGCCCAGGCACTGCAGCCGCCAGGGACGCTCTGAGTGCAGCCGATCGGGGCCTGGTGTGCAGGGACGCTTCGATCTGCTGACTCAAAGTGGCAGCTCCCTAGCCGGGCGCGGTCAGGACTGGGGCTTTCCGTGGCACCCACCTTCCTACGCATGGATGAACAGCACTAGTGCCAGCTGGGCTGCAGGGCCAGGGGCCGGGACCACCCAGCCCTGCAGCTCTCCGAGGCACGCCCTGCACCACGGCTCATCAGCCCTGCCCGGCTGGGCTCTCCTCTGAGCCCCGAGTTCAAACGGCTTTGGGAACGCAAAGGCCCTGCTTCGCCTGGGACTGAGGAAATGAGGCAGCCCTGTGCCCCCTGCCTTCACCCCCAGAGCCCTCCCACGCCCCGGGGCAGGGGTGCCAGCGCACAGCGGCCCGGGGCCCTGCACAGGAGAGCTGCAGTGTTGCGGGGGAGCCGCTGCCCAAGGCCAGAGTGCCCCGACATTCACCACAGGGGACATTCTCCTGGCAAAAACGCAGCTTCATCAAAAAAGGCCAATTTGGACCAGACTGTTCAGTTTCCGAGCAGGAGGATGGAACGAGGATGTCAGTTCCAAACACTGAGCTGTCTCCTTGCAAGTGAAATGGCAACTTTTTCCACCTAGGTATTTCCACCTTGAAAGTTGGGAATTTTGTGTGTGAACATTTCCGACGCTTTGGCCTTTCCTTCTGCTTTGGAAGTGAGTGATTCTGAAATGTGGCAATCGCCAATGAAAGGAAAGCTCCAGTTTCTGACCAGCTCTATCCAAAACCCTGGCCTGGGATTTCGGAGCATGAAGAGTGGAAGCTATGATGAAGGCTCGCAGGGCAGTTGGGATGGCCTGATGAGCAATACAATCCGAAGTGCTAGGAAGAGGTAAAAGAGCCAGACCCTTATCCAGCCGCCACTGCGGCTAGGACAGAAATATCTCCAGGAGGACAATGCAGGCCAGTGATGGCAGGCTGTCTGTGAGTGCCAATGAAACAAGCAGACAGCAGGTGGGAGACAGCACAGCATCATCTATCCTGCACGTACAGGAAAATAACATGACGGCATGAATTAGGCAGGCCCAAAATGCGAAGACTGGATCCAGAATCAAGCATCCCCACATGCAGGGCTTGCTCAGAGCTGAGTTCTGGCTCAGCCCCTGGTAGATACGGACCCGAGCCAAGTTTGGTCCCAGAGCCGCACTTCCTCAGCGCTCAGGGCATCTGGATCAGGGTCGTGGCTCCAGCCCATCTCCATGTATTACATAATCCAACCACACTTCTGGGTGCCCAAGAATCATAATAAAAAACAGCCACCTTCCGCCACAAGGAAAAAAAAAAAGAGAACACGGGGGCAGAGCAGAGGAAGGGATAGAGATGGACACGAAGATGAGACAGGGAAGACAGCACCACACAAGTGACGGCACTGATAATCTGTTCCACGTTTTTATTTTAAAGAAACATGCTGAACCCTCGACAACCGAGTTACAGCCCAGAGCGACTATCAAAGAGCTGGTTTACAATCCCTGAACTAGCCCACCGTAACAGGAACATGGCACAGCCGCAACTCAGAGCACCCCTCGTCCCTCCACTGTGCCTCTCACAAGCACAGGCAGGGCCTTGATCAGGGAGAAAAGCGTATTTATTTTAAATGACTAAATCAGGCTTAGAGCAGCCTCATTCCCCAGTGGCGTGTTGTGCAATCACTAATCCAGGTAAATTCAGTCGCAGTAATGAGATGAGAACAACCCCTGCTTCTTGTGGATAAACAGCAATTGTTTCAGTCCTGAGCCAAAAGCTGGATGAGGAAACTTTGCTCTCCCTTGTACTGCTATGTCCTATGTATAGCATGGGGGGGAGAATTATAGAGTTCAGCAGGGAACAAATCCTAGTGCAGCTCTTCAGATACACGAGGACTGTGTGTCTGTCTGTCCTAACAGTCCCCGATGGGTCAGTTGCCAAAGGCACAGGATATAGACCGGTGAAAGCAGCTCAGGACAAGGGAGTAGATAGTGGAGGTACCTGGGAAGAGCACTGCAGCTTTTAACCTTCCAGGCGCTGGTTTGAATCCAGCCAACAACAGCTGCTTTGGCATGGTCTGTGTCTCACCGTCACGGAACGGTCTGCCAAACCACTCCTTCAATTGCACCATTTTGGCTCTCTCTGTCTAGCAGTCTGGGAAGAGGGGACCCAGCCTAAGGGAGCACCCCATTGAGAAGTGGGGGGATGAGATGAAGGGAGACGGAAGAGCTCAATTTTCTTAAAGGAAACCAGACTGGATGAAACAGGCAAGCACCAAATCACTGTTATCTAAGTCGGGTGTATTAGCACTGGTAAAACTATCTGGGGTTAAACTAATCTAACCTCATCTCCACGTTCCCCAGACGAGAAGTGGGTAACGGCAGTTCACAGGTGTATATTCAGCTATACTACTGTATCTGTGGCTCCTTGGTGCAGAAAACACGACCCACTTCCAAACACCCGCCATCTTTGCATAAGCCTCAAAGAATCTGCAGGAGAAATTACCCTCCCTCTCCCATCCAAAGTTCTGCAGCGTCTGGGTGGAAAATTCCCCACTAACTCCCAGGGGTCCAAGAGGCAGCCTTCCCAGGGCACCATCAGGAACATCAAGAGCACACCATGGGCGGCTCCATTGTGCATTCAGCTTTTAATCCAGATCTCTGTTTTGAATGGTTCAGTGCAGGAGCAGGAGGGAGGAAGCCACAGCAGGGTCAGACCCACATGCTCGGAGCTCCAGCCAGGCACTGGCATAAGTAAATGCACACACAGGCCCCGGGGCGCAGGACATGCAGCTCCTCATCGCCCGGCCCTAGCATGGAAGCACTGCTCCTAGTGCTCTGCGATCATGTTCGCGATGCATGTGGCATGTTGGCAGTCTGGAATGAAAAGGTTAATTTGTCCTGGTAATTCTCAGAGCACAGAGGCAGGCTGGATCCATGTGTCTAAAAAAGCCTGTGAGTGCTGCAAAAGGGTACATTGTTACAACTAGTGTTCTCATTAGCACCTGTGTCTAGTTCTGGAGCTTGACTAGAAGCTGCTGACTTGTGTGATCAGCAG
>ML675649.1:1010734-1034930 GCA_007922155.1 Mesoclemmys tuberculata | reverse complement strand
TTGCGACTTGATACAATGATAACGGAGTAAAACCCAACATAAATGGCCTGCCACCCAAACCAACCACCGCATTAAACCCACATGAGCAATAACCCTGAACGACAACACGCCTACAATGAAACCCCAGAGGTCCGACAGGCCTGCGGGTTATGCAGAGTCCTGTTCCTTTCCATATCTGAGAACCACGCACACCAGTTTGCCACTGGAAGAACGGGCCCAAGCCCACCTCTTCACGCTTCCTAGACTCCCACCAGGCTGCAGCCGGCCTGGTGCTTTTCCTGCACTGACCCAGGGCCAGTGGTAATTTTCCAGCATGCCCCAGCCAACATTTTTTGTTTTTGCTTCAAAAGTGACGCTGCTGCAGGTGATGGGGAGAACAAATGGAAATGTTTTGTGTGTCTGGAAGTGACAGAATTAGCAGGCGCTCCAAACAACAGGACTAGCTAGGGCAGTAAAATACACAGCTCCCAAGTCACAGGAAAACCAGGAATAAATGAAACGTGGCGCTGACAGGGCAAGCGAATGGGCCAGGTGCCTGAGCCAGGAACGCGAGCCAGGCACCTCGGCGGAAAGAACCGAACAAAGAAAACAGCTGGTAGAATTCCCCCAGCGTGGCCCGTCTGGATCCCGTCCAGCTTCAAAAGCATCGCGCCCTCCGCACACAGCCCCGCACACTGCACTGCAGACACCAGGCAGCTCCCGGCACCCAAGGAACCTAGGCCTTGCCCAAGGAGGCTGCAACCCTGCACATGCTGGGGGAGGATCGGACTGCCGGAAGCCCCGCTCCTCTGCCTGGGATGCGCGGAGAGGAGCACAGGATCAGGCCCCACGGCAGAGTGACTGCACAGATGAGACGCACTGGTGATGAGACGCACCATAGAGCAACTCACTGGACGCGAGGTGCTCTGTGGTGCTGTGGGCGACAGCCTCTTTGGTGGTGTGGGTTAGGGTTTGTGCAGCCGCTATTTCAGGCTTCAGAGAACCGCAGGCTCTTGCTGCCATGACAGCAAACATGGGCGCCTGGGGGCCTCGGGGAGGTGAACCCAGATCTCGTGAGGGCGGCAAAATGTGCAGTGTGGCCAGCCTCCCACAGCACTCACCGCTCACCTCCCCCTTGTGAACAGTGTGACCAGACTGCAGGAAACAGCTCCCCACAGGCATGCTGAACTGGAAGTACTCAGCAAGCGGTGCCCGCAGCAGCCCACAGCTGACGTCGCGCAGAGAGAGGACTGCTTCAGCAGACAGCAGCCGTCCAGTCCTGGAGTGCAGACCTGCTGGACAGGACCTCCCCAACCGGGGCCTCCCTCCCTGGGCTAACACTGCAGTGCTCTGACACGTGTCAACGCCAGGGGCTGCTGCCCGGCTGACACAGGACTTCGTACCACGGTGCTTGCAGTTTGAGCCCATCCCCAAAATAACGTGCCGACGAGACTCTGGTCTTCATGAGACAAGCACAGGCCAACCTAAGCGAAGAGTGAGAACTTCTGGGGGCCTGGGAACTGAGTGCTGAGATCAAAGGGAGCCTCCCCTGAGCTCCATGGAGCTGGGTCAGGCCTCAGCCTTTCCACCTCTTGGGTGTCGGTAGGGGCCACAGTGCCAGAGCTGTCAGCACTCTGCAATAAGGCGCATCCCCTTGATACTGGATGGGGGCGGGCGGTACAGGGACCAGCGACAGCTGGAAATTCTTGTCAAGGCCCCCGAGGACAGGCAGATGCCGACTTTGGTTCAGCGATAGTGAGGGGAGAGTGAAGGCTGATCTACTGCCTAAAGGCCCTTCTCCTCCCAGACTGTGCAATACTCTGCTGGCTGGGCCCTGCGCGCTGGCCGAGGGTCTCCCCAGCGCTAGCTGTGGAGCTAACAAAGCCTTGCACTTCCTGATGGAGACGTCCGCTTGTGCAACACCCTGCCCTGTGACTGATGGCTAAGGAAGCGCCTGCTCGAGCGCTCGGCAAAGGCAGGAAGACAGACCTCAACAGCCCTGCTAGCTCCAGGCTGACACGCAGCAGGAAGTTGCTCTGTGGAGAGGGGAGACTTTCAGACCGTCACTAAACTTTAAGCCTGATCATGGCCCAGCTTCATTAACCTCCATGATCCCTTGTAAAATGCTCCACACAAAGCCAGGCCAGGGGTCCTGACACCAAAACAAACCACGGCCAAGTTTTTCACTTGTTGTTAACGACTTTGCAGCCCTTTGCTCATGGCTACCCTTTGTAGAGGGGCTCTGCTCCAAGGAGCTGTTTATAAATAGAGCCTCCATGTGCTAGGAAACATCTGGAGAATAGCACTTCCAAGCATTCAAAACACAAAACCCAGGAAGGCTAGATAAAATCCCCTGCTGGCTTAGCACTGTGCACACAATTCACTGGCCTGGTTCCCGTTAATGTTCTCTTCAATGCTCTGTGCTGCCGCCAGGCCAACTGAGATGACAGTCCCCCAGCCCAGCTGTCTGCCTCAGAAATAATCAACCCATCGCCGCTTGCAGACTGGCAGTCTGATTACACGCGGCAAACAGCGTGGTTGAAAAGCAGAGCGGTAATAATACCCTTTAAAATAGCTTCTTGTTAAATCCCCACAAATATTGTCACTGGTGACAATTGGTATTTCCATATATTGCATGTGATTCTATACATCTTTCACCCCCCCACACCCTCACTTCCTTACTTGGAAACAACAGAGCCCAGATCTGCATGTCCTGTACACCCAGACTCCCCGTGCACTGTCTTGGGTTTGCCAGAAAGGGATGACAAGCGCCATGGGACAAGAATTGCTCAGGATCTGCTCCCATTCAAGTCACAAGAGATACACTACCTGCTACAAATGGGGAAGCACTGTGCCTTTAATAGACTCATCCAGTCCAAAGCCGGAAGGGACCACTGTGATCATTTGGTCTTGACCTCCCACATAGCACAGGGCAGCAAACTTCCCAAACCAATTCCTAGAGCAGAGCTTTTAGAAAAATACCCAGTTGTCAGCAATGGTAAGTTGTGCAATGGTTAACTGCTCTCTCCGTTAAAAGCGTACACCTTATTTCCAGGCTGAATTTGCCTAGCTTCAATTTCCAGCCATTGGATTGTGTTAGACCATTCTCTGCTAGACTGAAGAGCCCTTTGGCAACTATGTGCTCCCCATGTAGGTACAGGTATGGACTGTCATCAGGTCCCCCACTAACCTTCTCTCTGATAAGTTGAATAGATTGAGTCTCTCGTCGTCAGTCATGTATTCTAACCCTTTAATCATCCTCTGGCTCTTCTCTGAACCCTCCCCAGTCTGTCAACACCATTCCTGAACTGCGAACCCCAGAACTGGACACAGGATTCCAGCAGCAGTGGCACCAATGCTAAGTACAGAGGTGAAATAATCTCTCTACTCCCGTTTATGCGTCCCAGGATCGCATTAGATCTTTTGGCCACAGTGTTGCTTTGGGAGCTCATGTTCAACTGATTAGCCGTCCTGACCTCCAAAATGTTTTCAGAGTCCCCGTCTCCCAGGACAGAGTCCCCATCCAGCAAATCCGGCCTACATTCCTTGATCCCAGATGTCTGCATTTACACTTAGCTGTATTAAAACACAGAGTGTTTATTTGCACTCAGTTAACCCAGGGATCCAGATCGCTCTGTGTCAGTGACCTATCCACTCTATTATTTACCACTCCTCAATTTTTGTGTCACCTGCAAACTTTATCTGTGATGATTCTGTTTTCTGCCAGGTCATTGATAAAGATGTTATATAATGTAGGGCTAAGAACCGATCCCGGCATGGCCCCCCTGGAAACACACTCGATGATGACTCCCAGTTGAGAACTACATTTTGAGACCTATCAGTTAGCCAATTTTAAATCCAATTAATATGTGCCATGTTCATTTTATACCATTTTCAAAAAAAAATCACGTTATGTAGTACCAAGTCAAATGCCTCACAGACATCTAAGTATATTACATCAGCAGTATTACCTTTATCAACCAAATTTATAATCATGAAAAAAATCAAGTTTCTTTGCCAGGATCTATTTTTCCAAACAAACCACGTTGATTAGCATTAATTACATTACCCCACTTTAATTTTTTATTCATAGAGTCCCGTACCAGGCACTCCATTATTTTGACCGGGATCCATGTCAGGCTGACTGACTTATAATTACCCGGGCCATCCTGATGACCTTGTTTCTTCAAGTCTTCTGGAATTTTCCCAGTGTGGAAATCAGTATTCATGGTCCAGGGAGCTCTTCAACCAAGTTCTTCAATGCAAGTTAGCTGGATCTGCTGATTTTAAAATGCCTACCTTTAGTAGCTGCTGCTGAACATCCTCTTGAGAAACAAGCAAAATGGAAAGAGTGTTCTCACCATCACATGACATGACATCATCTGGGTTTTTCCCCAAATACAGAACAGAAATATTTATTGAACACTTCTGCCTTTTATGCATTATTTTGATAATTCCCCCATTTTTATCTAGTAACCCCCATCCTAACCAAGATAGCCATGGCTGTACAGGGAGGGAACATGACTAGAAGTCACAACTTCTGCCTTTGTCACTGTCCCCTCTGTGAATTTGGGCATGACACAAGCACACTGTGCCTCAGTTTCCTCCACGCAGAGAAGATTCAGTCTTAGCCATTCCTTTTCAGATGTAAATGGGCTGATGCTTTTCCTCTAAAGCCAAGTTAGCCTCCAGTAGCGTGGATCTGGGTCCCCGAGGGCAAGCAGCAAAGATTGCAGAGCGCCTTGCAGGGGAATGGGATCTGTATGGTTTCTGCCTTCGGAATAAAGGTGCCTTTTGTTTTCTACACAGGGAGCGGGCCTGGTGACAGGGGGGAGGCATGTCTTCCCTCGGGGCCGCACTCAGGCCTAGGAGCAGCGAACGCCTAAGCACTTAGACTGGCTTGGCCAGTGACTGTGACCTGAGCAGTTAATTCACTCGGAGCGCTGCCCTACCTGGGGCTGTAAAACTAGAGGGGCAGTGTCTCACTGCACTTTGGTTTTCCCGTCTGTAAAACAGGAGTAATAACCACGAACTTGTCACTAGAACAGCCTGGGAGTGGGCAAGAGAATGCCAAAAGGGATCAACCGTGCCTGGCAGAAGCTGCAAACGGCCCTGTGACACGAATGCGGAGAGCGTCAGTTCTTTGGGAGACAGCTCAGGGATCCCCTAGCCAAGCACTGCTTCCCACCGAGGCCGAGACATTGCCGGAGGGCGGAATGGCACAGGCATAAGGACGCCAAAGCGGTCGCCAAGGTCCCCAGCTGTCTTGGCACTGGCCTGGCCTCGGATGCACTGATGGGATAACTTACTCACACAACTGCTGTGTGACAGACAAAAGGTGGGTCTGAATTTCCCTCTGAACTCAGTGTATGTGCAGTCAAACAGCTGCTGCTGTTGTAGATGCGCTGAAAAGATGCCCTCGTGTGATCTGTTTGGTCAAGCGGAGCTGTCCTTCAACAAGACAGACACAGGATACCACTTGAGCCCCCAACCCCCTAAACACAACGGGACGGCTGGGTCCTGCTGTTCTGGGGACTCCACGTCCCCACAGGGACACAGCAGCGATGGGCAGGGTCTGACTGTGGGGAAGGAGAGATTGGAATGCAAAAGCAGGGAGAACTGAGCCCCATGGACTGGAACTGAAAGAGCCCTCCCAGCCCCATGGGCCCCGGGGCAGGGCATGGCGTGCAGTTTGCTACCTGGGAAGCATTCGCCCCTCTCGGGGATTGGGCTGGGCTCGGCCCTGGAGTGGGCCAGGCCCCCATTTCTTTCACCAGTAGGAGGAGGCTTTTTAACAAAGTTGCCTCGTGTTGCTAATGGCTGATTTTCCTTCCAGGACTGAGCAGCGCAGATGCAATGGCAGTCTGCGCGGCCATGTCTCAGCTACAGCTGCCCGGCTTATCTAACCCAGGAAATCCCAGCCCATTCTCCCACGGAGTCAGCCCCTGACACAGGGAACTGCAGTGGCTTCTCTCCAAGGCGCCCAGAGCAGAAACGTTGCCAGGAAAGGCTGAGTCATCACGTGGCTACTGGCTGGGGCACTCTACCCAGAATGTAATAATGCAGGGGAACAGACGTGCCTGGGGCCCATCACTCCAACAAGAAAAGCAATAGCAGGAAAAGCAATGACGGAGGGAGGGGGAGCGGAAGGGGGAGCATGGAGCAACCGCCCACTCATTGCAGGGAAATGGCCATGGATCAAAGGGACTTTGGCCACACTGAGGACGTCAGCATTTAGCCAATCCATGGTAGATTTTTTGGGCTATCTGCTGCCCCCCTGATGTGTGCGCTCAATTGCAATGGAAGCCAGAGAAAAATTCAGCAACTCCTTGGCAGTCCCCTTACAGCCATGACAAGCGAGCAAAAGGTTAATGCTTGTTCTTTTACGCAAAAAGCACAAATACCACACGGGGACCTGAGTGAGCAGTGAGCTCCCAACTGACTAGCTACCACGCAAAGGGCTCAGCAACTACTGTCCAACATGCGGTACTGTACAGCAGTGCTGCTCACACTTACTTGACCCCTTCTCTGCGTCCGTAGTAATAACCCCCGCCACATAAGTGCATCCACCGATTAAAAAAAATCAACAGGCACCTCTCCCTACATATTAAAAGCAAAAAGGCACTGATTCTAACCGAGCCATTAAAATATACAGAGTAACACCATACAGAAGTACACAGCGTTTCTCAAACTGGAGATCTGACCCAGAAGGGGCTCACAACCCTGTTGTCTGGGGGTTGCGATATTGCCACCTTTACTTCTGTGCTGCCTTCAGAGCTGGGTGGCCAGAGAGTGGTGGCTGCTGGGTGGGCACTCAGCTCTAAAGGCAGAGCCACCACCAGTAGCAATGCAGAGTTAATAACTGTAGGAACAATCCATGAAATTTACTCTTTACGCCCTGACCAACCTGTGAGAAATCTCTCTGCGATTTAAGCTGACCCCTACTGATATGTCTGGAGGAATCGGCTTTGTTAGTTATTTGTTGTGGTGAATAAAACGTGCCCAGTACATTATTTTCCTCCTACAGCTTCTCATGCCCCCATCTCCCCGAATACATTCCACACTCCCCAGTTTGAGATCCTTTACTGTACAGAAAGGGCCAGTGCATAGGGGTATGACTGCTCTCTGCTGGATGGAGTCAGAACTGCTTGTCTGTGTGTCACAGGTTCTATTCTGCTAACAGCCAACAGCGATTCGCCTTTAGCTCATGCAATCAGGGCTTGTGCCTTTTCGAGCAGCAGGGTGCGAGTTCTCGCTCTCACAGTACTGGGGATAAGGGCGAGGGTGGGAGCTGTGCGCCAAACCCCATAGTTCGCTGGCATGCTAAGAGGCACTGCCTGTCCCCACACTCAGTCGCTAGTCATCCGCTTCCAGTGCATGGCAGCACTTCATGCGATCCTGTCACAACAGAGCTGAGTGCTCCTGCTTTTATAAACTTCTTTGCATTGATTTTCCGGGATTCACTCTCCCAGCACTTAACTCTGTATTATTGCCACACGACGGGTACGTAAAAAGCACCCTGATGTTAATGCACTATGTACTCTGTTAAATTAGCAGGGATGAGTGAACTGTATCTCAAACTGAAATGCTATTCACCACAAAGCCCAGAATCCCTGTGACGGGGAATCACAGGAAAGGAAGAAGAAGGACATGCAGACAGACTGCCTTTTAACCAGCAGGACATGGGTGCAAGGACTGTCTAAACTCTGCCTGTCTGCTTCTCTCAGCTGGCAGCAGGCCAACTTCCATCCTCACGCCCTGGAGTTCTGGGGGCCACACATGCCATGCTCCATGCAGCCCAGACCCTCTCTCCCACAGGAGCAGGCAGCCTATGGCACAGATCACAGAGAAGCTGCGGGGGGAAATGGAACAGAAGAAAAACCTGGGAGAAAGGGGAGCCCAGATTCACTCGATTCTGCTGCGTAACTGTCACAGCCATCGTGCATCAGCTCAGCAGCCATTTCCCAATGGTGAAAGTTGATGTTCACGTGCAGAGAAAAGGACCATGCACGGGGGCGTGTGCAGAAATTCTGATCTGTGCCCCCGGCCCTGGGAGGAGGAACCCACTCTTCTCCCTCTGCCCTACCAGGCACTTGCTCTCCCCTTCCTGCCAGCCCCGGCAGGAGCTCATTTTTACCTCTCCCTCACCCCAGACCAGAGCAGACAGGAGCCTGTTCTCCACAGCCCTGGGGCTGCGAGGAGTTACAAAGGGGTCTCACAAATCTGGGTGAGTGGGCAACAAAAACAGAAGGTGAAACTCCATGTTGATGAATGCAAAGAAATATACTTTGGAAAACATAATCCCAACTACATGTAAAATGCTGCGGTCTCAATTAGCTGTTACTGCTCAAGAAAGAGACCTCAAAGTCACTGTGGCTAGTTCTCTGAAACCATCCACACAAAGTGCAGCAGCAGTAAAAAAAGCTACCAGAGTGTTGGACTCATTAGGAAAGGGATAGATAAGACGAAAGAAATATCGTATTGCCTCTTTAGAAATCCATGGTATACCCACCCCTTGAATGCTGTGTACCATTCCTGTCACCCCAGCTCAAAAAAGATCCATTAGAACTGGAAAAAGTACAGAGAAGGGCAAAAAAAAAACCATTAAGGGTGTGGAACAGCTTCTGTATGAGGCTAGATTAAAAAGAATGGGAGCGTTCAGCTTGGAAAAGAGACGACTAAGGGGGGATATGATAGAGATACACAGAATTGTGACTGGGGTGGAGAAGTGAATCAGGACATATTATCTACCCTGCCTCACATAACACAAGAAACAGGTGTCACCCAATGAAATGAATAGGTAGCAGGTTTAAAACAAACGTGAAGTGCTTCTTCACACAATGCAATCCCCCTGTGGAACTCGTGGCTGGGGCTGTTTTGAGGCTAACAGTATAAGTGGGTTCAGAAAAGAATTAGCCACATTCCTGGATGCGCCCATCAGTGGCTATTAGCCACAAAGGTCGTGGAGGCAATGCCACGCTCTGGTGCCCCTACACCCTGAACTGCTGGAAGCTGGGAGTGGACGACGGGGGATGGATCAGCCGATAGTTGCCCTGCTCTGTTCATTCCCTCTGAAGCACCTGGCACTGGCCACTGTGGGAAGACAGGATCCTGGGCTAGACGGACATTGCTCTGACCCAGTCTGGTCGCTCCTATGTGCTTACTACGGCCTGCCTTGTGCGGCCCTCTCTCCCGCGTCACATGGTGAGTGTGGTGCAGGCCCCATCCCCTGCTGCCCACAAAGAGCCCACACACTGCTCCAGGCTGGCAGCCGTACAGGATCTTCCCCCTCGAGGGCTGTCTCCAGATAAGGTCAGCACCAGCAGCCATTGCAAGAGGCTGCCTCCCTGCTGTCAGCAGCCCACTGGAGAAGTGTGGGTGGCCAGAGACCAGCTCCTGGCAGCGGTGTCTAGCACAAAGCGCCCCACAGGATCACCCAGCACCTTGCTGGCCGTATCAGATGGGGCTGGCTAGGAGAGCCAGGACGGAACACACCCACGGGAAGGCTGAGCTGGCATATGCCTGTGCAATGACTTCCCTTCAAGCCATATCCCAAATATATATCACAAATCCCGGCCAGAACATGTCGCCAGCTGTGCATCCTCCTTTCCATCGACAGGGGCCTGTGGCCATGGCCCGTCACCCTGAGGGAAAGCTGAACAGCATCACTCAGCCAGAGAGCCACCACTGGGACTAGCGTGGCGTGGAGAGGGCTGGAGGTGGCTGCCTAGCAAGGCGGTGTGCTGGGACAGCGAGCAGCGATGCCACCTTAGACAGCCATGATCCGTCGCACAGTGTCCGTGGCCACGTTGAACAGCCCCATTCCGGGAGCTCTGGATTTCAAGAACTCCACAGGGTCATCGCTAGCCTGGGGCAGCCGGGTTACTCGCCAGTCCGTGCCCAGGCCCCATGCCCGGTTCTCAGGGCTCAACGTGAGGTAGGCAATGTGACCTAAAAGGGCAGCCGGGGGTGACCCATGAGGACGTTCATCCTCACGAGGCCAGCGTCAATGATACACCCAATTACTGCTAGTCACCTTCAACCCAGAGTCGCTGCTGCCAGTGCAGATAAAAGCCTCCAGCCTCCTGAGGCCTGCTCCAAGCAGTGTCCTTGCTCCAGACCCACGTAAGAGGGTTGGAAGTACGCAGCTCTGATAAAGCTGTACTTGGTGTGCAGTTTCTCCTTCTTTTGGCTCCAGACCCTAAACATGTCTCACGGTGAGGCTGCCAGACCACTGCTCCTCAGGCGTTGGGCTGGCTGCGCCTGTTTGCTGACAGGTTACTGCCTTGACAGAATAGAGGGGACCTTCGTGCCTGCGTTCTCAATCATGGCTCTGATCCTTGGGTATGACTGGGTGCTGGGAACTTGTGCGATCCAGCCAGGACTGATTGCTGTGCCAAGTCCTGACCTCAGCCAGGCCTCGCAAACTATGAGCCCAACCTTGCGAAGTGCCTTTTTGCAGAACAACAGCCTGCGTCCATCCATGGCAAGTCTGAGGCTTGGTTTATCCAAGCACTGGCACACTCCCCCAAATTATCTGAAAAGCATCATGTTTGTACCACGTGGGCGCTGAGAAACGGCTGGATACAATTTTGACAAAGCTAAGAAAAAATAAAGTCTGTTTTAGACTCCCGAGCCAGTTGCTCAGCAACGCTACGTCAGCACTGCTCCACGGATAGCAGCTCTGGGGCTGGCCTGCAATGCCTCCATGTAACAACCACCACCAACCCCCGTGTGTGTGAATGTGTGCATGCTGTACGTGGGGGATACATACTGCTGTGGGTTACGGAACAGTCCTAGCTTAGGGGGTGTTTTGATCACAACTTACTGTACCGCTCCTGCTGCTCACTGCAGATCAGGGCGTCTGCTGCCAGTTTCTAAAGGCACTGGCTGTCCTGTATTGCCAGCTGCTCTTTCTAGGGAGCAGTTGCCCAATGGTTCCTAGATTCCTTTCTTCCCCTCCCACACACAGCAGCACTTACTGCACATTCCTGGACAGCCTTGCTGCGGCCGATTGTCCAGCGTGGAAAGGGCTGCCCCGCAGGCTTAGCTGAGGCTTGCTGGGACCTTGTGCAGGCCTGCCATGAATCACCAGGGGTTCCCGGCAGCAGCAAAGGCTGCCAGAAGGAAGGAGGTCTGAGAACAATGGCTGGCTGGCCTCGGCCAGGCCACAGGAACCCAATGAGCCGTATTCTCCAGCAGAGGGTCCCAGTGGCCAGTGCCTGCCAGGGAGGAGTTTGTTTTCCCAGTGGGAACGCACAGCACTGACTGAACCCCATGAACTCTCCCCTAGGAAGAAAACAGACAGAGGTACTATCCTGGCCAAACCAGCATGGCCAGAGCCCCTGGGCATTGCCCAGCCCCACACACTGGAACTGGCTTTGAGGCCATGCCAGAGGCTCCACAGTGCCCTGGGTCCCCCACTCGTTCCCTTGCACAGCCAGAGGGCCCAGGGCGGCACAAGGGCAATGGATGGCGCTTGCCCGTGGCAGGCATAGCGACCGCTGCGCAGCTCTTGCTCCTGAGCTGCTTGCACTCCGGTTTTACCACTGACACATGGGGCGATTTGCCTGTGAAAGGGGCAAGTCAAGTCAGAGTAAAAACTGCACAGGGACCCCCAAGATTTACCCTCAAGAGATGTCTTTGTCCCTCCTCTCCTCCAGCCTGCTCGACACCAGCCAAAGCCTGCCATGGCCATGCTGCTCAGTGGCCTTTCGCACGTAACTTGTAAACCCGCAAATCTCATCTCAACGCGGCGTTTCCCTGGAAACCCAAGGAATGTGGCAGTTCCATAGCCTTGGCAGCAGCCTGTCGTCATTTTAAAAAAGCCAGTGAGGGTGACAGGATGGACCACACCGGCCCAGATGATCCAACAGCCCGTCTGGCTCAGGACTGTGCGCGTCTCTGCTCAGTGCCCAGGCTAGCTTCACCCATTTTAATGTGTCACAGACTAACTTAACACAGCTGCTCTGCAGCATCTAGTGAACGCTAACGCTGCGAGGGACAGGCCTGAAGGTAAAAAGGCTGTTTAAAAACTTGCTTCCATTTGTTGGGCTTCTGAGAATGATTTTATTAGTGGCACTCTCCTGGGCTTTCCCCGCTTATCTCAGCAGCTGTACATCCCATTCCGGCTCCTTAGCTTTGTGCCAAGGTGCTGAAATTTTGGCAGGCCAAGCCAGCCTCAATGGCTTCAAAATAGAAAGCAGAAAAAGCCAAACCAGCCCATGAAGCTTGAGCAGTAGTGAAAACTACACAGTTTGCTTCTCTCATCTAAGGAAGAGACACAAGCTAGGGAGCAGCAGAGATAGCAGTCTGATGAAACCCAGACCAAAACGTGCAGAGCCCTTGTGCAACACTCACAGCCCTCATCCTTTCATGCCGGTATTGGAGACACCACAGCTTTCCCCACCGTCTCCCCAACAGCCTTGTGTTGCAAGCACTGGTGGCTGCTGGCCCTACCCTCTGTGTGTCTCCATCGCCTATGCCCTTGTTCCAGCAGCCAGCTCCCCTAGGAGCACCCTTCTACCCCCGCCCCAGCAAGGCAGGAATATCAGGCCTCTGCCGAAGGCTGGCAGGCCTGAAGTAGGGTGTGCTTGCCTTGGAAGGGTGTTTCTGACAGAGCTAGAACTTGGCCACGGGAACAAGGGGACGTTCTGGTTAAATCCCACGTACAATGTCAAACTCTTCTGAGGGACAGGGAAAAGCCAGGAGGCTCAGAGGCAGCAGCTCGCACTCCCCCAGGCCGCTGTGGAGCCCCCAGAGGAATCGTCTACATAGCCAAGAGACCTGCCACTGGCCCAGCTCAGCTGACTCCGGCATGAGGGGCTGAGATGCTGCTGTGTAGACGTTTAGGCCTGGGCTGCAGCTCAAGCTCTGGGACCCTGCGAAGGGGGGGGATCCCAGACGAACCCTGGCAACAGCCTGACCAATTCCAAAGTCTGGGAGCCAAGGCGGTTTCCGCACGGATGGTGCCAGAGCGCAGTGGGCGGAGAACAGTGCATACAGGAGTGCAGGAGAGACACAGTCGGGCATCCTTGCTCTGGTTTCACTCAAAGCCCCCACGGACAAGGCTGAAGAGGGACATTAGCGTCGCCCCTTTGCACTGGCAAGTGGCACAGCATCTGAGTCGCACGGCTGCACACGCTCCTGCGGCCTGGGCAGACTGGTGCTCTAAGCCAGACCACAGCCACTAGCTGCCTGTTTGCAGCCTCTGCTCCCCTCCCCAAATCTGAGTGAAGCCCCACAAGTGACAGGCTGAGTGTGGGGCCAGCATCCCAGGCTCTGCTGTGATCCTGGCTCTGACAAAGGCTCTTGGTTGCCGCCCTCTGCCTGCCAAGTCCTTCCCTGTCACCTGCTGGCTGAACAGTCGCCAGCTTCTTCTCCTTGGAGCTCCCAGCCACCAGCCTTTCCTCACACCAGAAGAGGCTCTTTGAAGGGACATTGTGCACTCAGCTGTCTAGCAATTCTTACTTTTCCTCCTGACAGCCACAGTGCTTTGAGGGCTACTGGCCCGGGGCTGCTGATGGCCGCAGCTCTTCCCACGAGGGCAGGTTTGGGGAGGCAGTGCACAGCCTGTGGGTTTTGCTCTAGTGCTAAGGGATGCATGGCAGTCAGGGGCCGCCCAAGACTCACCGCAGGGGCCAGCTAGAGAGGGAGGAGCTGCTCATCCGTCCCATTCAGCTCCGGTTGTGGACAACAGCTGTAATCAGCAGCATGGCCCTGCCCAGCCACTTCCTGCAGGGATTTTAGCCGAGATCTGTCACCAGGAACCACAAGGAGAGTCTAGGTTAAGCTCTGCTCTGTAACTGCAGAGCACGTTTAGAAACAGTTCAGTGTCCTCCCCCCGCAGCGGGCTGAGTCTGTCTGCTCCAGTCTGCCAGGCACTCACTGCCATTGTTAAAGGAGGAGATCTTCCCCCTTTGGCTTGTGAGTAGGGCTCAACTGACCCCCCCAGGCCTCCTCCAGACGGGGAGCTGTGCAGGGCTGTTGCTGTTTATCCAGCAACAGATACCAGAGGTGGCCGGTTCCTGAGGCTGATCACCTCACTACAGACAAGAGGAAGCCCCTGGCTTACACTGGGACTGGCTCCAATTCCAGCTCAGGTTCAGATCCCGGCACAGACAAGGGGAGGTGTGATAAGCCAGGCTCTGCAGGGGTGCATCTCACGAATGCACCTTGGCCTGTCCCACGCAGATGCAATAGCGGCGCTGCCTCTCGGCACTGGGGCAGCCACCCTAGAGGCTGGCTACTGATGGCTGGTGCCAGGTCAAGCCCCCAGTGCAGACACGGCTGGGACCGAGAAAGGAGTCTGGTCTCTATGATCCACTCATTCCTGGGCCTATGTGGGTGAACGCGCCGGGGGCCCTGTGCTCTAGGATCTGGGCTGCGGCCACCAAACAGCAAATGACAACCCCTTAGTTCACTATCCCCAGGGGGTAGCTTGGGGGTGGGAGGGGGGTGATTTAAGCAACCACGATAGGTCTCTGCAGGGCCTGGTGGCCCACCCCCTCCCCTGCTCTGTTCCCATCCCTCCACTGGGGGGAGGGGGGTTGTGGGACTGGTGAGTATCAGCCAATTCCCTGCTTTTAGAGATTGGGTCCCATGCCTGATATTTTCTTAGGGTTGCCCCAGGGAGCTGTGCCGAGCCCTGCACTGACCTGTCTGCAGGTCACCCCTCACTGACCCAGGCCCCCGACACACCATCACTGATGACCGGTGAATCTCCCAGAGGGAGATGCACGAAGCCTGCCCGGCAGTGACGGGACAACCTGCGCTGGCTGGCTGCAGCCCTGAAGCAGGACGGCCATCTGCGAAGGGCATCACCCCCAGCCCTGTGCCGGTGGTGCGCACCCAACAGCACGCTTGGGTAGCTGGGATGCCAGAGGAAGGAGCAATAAGCTTTGTGACTAAATGCCTTCTTGCCCAGAACCGCACCTGCTAATATGAATCTTGGGGCTGATTTGAAACCATCCGCTAGAATCCCCTCTGCTAACGCACGGCTGTCCCAGCCAGCTGGCAGTCCCCTCGTGTGCAGAGAACACGTGAGTAGGGAGCTGGTCCATGTGCAAGTCTGCAGCCACGCAGCCCCGGGATATTCCATGTCCCACGGGGGATCCAGGGCAGCCAGCGCTGCTATTACGAACCTCTGGGTATGTCTGAGCTTCAGGCACAAGCTCTGTGCAGATTGAATGCCCTCAACTCACACTGGACTCAAGGGCAACTGAGGGTACTCAGCCCCTGGCAGGATCAGTCCCTTCCTTCCCCTGGACCGTGTGGAGCAGGACAACACGTCTGAGCCATGACATGAACACGGGGCAATACGCCGCAGCTGGCAGAACAGAGCAAGCACAGCACAGGAAAGGGGGTGGGACACACCCAGCTTTATATCTTAACGGTACTTCATATCTTGCCATCGGAGGGACCCGTGCCGGCGCACCACACCCTCTGCCACCTGTGGTGCATCCATGCCACAGAGGGCAGCGTCCGGATGCCCGCTGATTAGTGCTGAATGCATCACCAAAGCAAAACTTGCAAGGCTGGGGCTGGGCCATGAAGTTGGGATGCAAGGGGAAAGCGAAACACAGCCCATGGCCTGCAAGTGACCAGCTGCAGCACCATGCAGAAGTCGTGCTATCCCCAGCCAACGCACCAGTAAGAACTCAGCCACTCGCTCTTTGAGACGCTGAGACACTCTCATGCTCTGGAAATGCAGTGGTCCAAAATAAACCTCACCCAGGCATTATTTCAGCATGAGTCACTGAATGCAAACAGTCCAGCACCATCCTGTTTTGCTGTTTGGAGGTTTTTCCCCTCCCGCTGCAGGATATGAGCACAGGCTCTGGGCCGTTTCCTACTTGCTTCTCTCTTACTATTACGTTTCCTGTGAGCATTTGTCCTGATACTGCAGCAGCACAGTGCTGTGAAGCCTTGCTGTGCACTGAAAGCGTTTTATGGTTAGAAAGCTACAGCCTAAAAAAAAGAAAAGAACAAAAAGGCAGATGGACCGCGTGAGCGGGGCCTGGGAGGCATGCAGGGGAACAGCAGCATTCCACTTCCTCAACGAAAACACGGTTTGCGTTAAACACTCCACATCTGCTCTGACCAGGGCTGTGTCTGGATTCAGAGAGCCCAAGGTCAGAGGGAACTTTGTGCTCTCCTAGTCTGACCACCTGCATGGCACAGGCGAGAGAACTGCCCCAACATAATTCCTCAAGCAGATCTTTTAGAAAAATATCCACTCCATCTAAAAATTGTCGGTGATGGTGAATCTGCCACGACCCTTGGTAAATTGTTCCAATGATTAATTATTCTCACTGTTGAAAAAATTACACTTTATTTCCAGTCTGAAATTCTCTAGCTTTGAATTCCAGCCATTGGATTGTGTTAAGCCTTTCTCTGCTAGACTGAAGAGTTTATTATTTATTAATATTTGTTTCCCATGTAGGAACTTACAGACTTTCATCAAGTCACCCTTTAACCTTCTCTATCTTAGACTAAATAGATTAAGCTCTTTGAAAATCAACATTAATGGTCTAGTGAGGTCTTCAGCCAGCTCTTTTAAAACTTTTGGATGCAAGTTACCTGGATCTGGTGATTTTAAAATGTCTAACTATAGTAGCTTCAAAGATACTGGTGGAATAGAAAGAATGTTATCACCATATGATGAGACTACATCATCTGTTTTTTCTCTAAATGCAGCATAGAAATATTTATTGAACATTTCTGCCTTTTCTACTTTATTATTGAAAATTCTACAATTTCCATCTAGGAATGACCAATACCATTGTCAGGATTCCTTTTGTTTCTAATATATTTTAAAAACTCCTTCTTATTGTTCTTAACTCTGCTGGCCATAGACGTCTTGTGTCCCTTTGCTTCCCTTATCAATTTTCTGCAATTCCTAACTTCTGATGTATATTTAGTAATATCAACTTCCCTTTCTTCCATTTGTTGTACATTATTTAAAAAAAAATATTTATAGTTGCCTTCACTCCCCCTCTAAACCAGGCCAGTTTCTTAACCAGCATAGCCTTCTTCCTCGATTGTGGCTTTTTGGGTATCTAGTAAGGTGTTTTTAAATGATTTCCAGCTATCATTCACATTTTTCTGATTAAATTCTTCCTCCCCTCCCAGCTGATTTTGCTCATAACTGTTTTCAGCTTTGTGAAATTGGTCCTATAAAAGCATCAAGTATATATATCACTGGCCTGGACTTCATTCTGTTTGCACATCATAAATGTCATCAGGTCATTATCATTTGTACCTAAGCTACCATTAACTTAAATTGTAAGTAACAAAGCTCTGGCCCAAAAGACATGTGTGAACACGTGATCACAGGCAACAGGGCAGAGGTGATTTGGCTCCGGATGGTTAAAGAGAATGGGGACAAAGGAAATCTGAAAAATACATGGGTAAGGGAAACTCCAGACTCCCGCTGATAGTACCAGCTCAGGCATCTGTATCACAGGCCTTGTCTATACAATGGGGTTTTCTGCACAGCTGTGAGCATGCTGGCATTTTACCAAGGTCTCATTTAGCCTTGCCCAGGGCGGGTTTTTGTGACCTGCGGGTAAAGATGCCTGTGACCCGTCCGTGCCCAGGGGAGCCCACTGATAATGCCAGGCTCAGGGCAGGCTGCAAAAGGAGAGCAAATTCTCCCAGCACTGGTGGGTGACACTGCAGTCAGACTTCCCAACCAGCCACAAACAGTGCTTCTGATTCCCCCACACTGGATATCAAGAAGCCACTGTGCAAATACACACAGCCCCCTTTACTGCATTTCAGTCTCTGGCTCCCAAAATGACACTAGGTCCAGTAAAGAGATCAGTTGTTTAAACTCTATGCTCTTTACTAAAAGATTCCCTCTGATCCCAAAGGATCAGCCACAGTACCAGTTCTCTATAAGTTTGGATCTTACCCAAAATACCACGCTGCCAGCCAATCCTTTAGTAACTAAAACTAAAGGTTTATTAATAAAAGAAAAACAAACAGTAAGAGAAGTGTTAAAGGCTTAAAGCAATCAGATATATGCAAACGATTTAAAAGTCCATATACATCAGGTTTCTAGAACAATTGTGGAGTTGTATATTTCCTCTGGTGTACATCCAGTACCTGGATGGGTCTAAGTCCTTCAGTTCAGTTGCAAAGTGTGTTGATCCAGAGGTGTGTCCGCAGCTGGAGAGGAACAAAGACAAGATGGTTTCTGTGGTTTGATCTTATATACCCTCTGCCTCTGGCCATGTGGCTTGTGGAACTTTACAGGAACCAAAATGGAGTCCATAGTCACATGGGCCAATCCTGGTAACTCTTCAGGTATGCCTTTAGTTTCTTCCTGGGCCTTTGGCTTCTGTAAAGGCCGTGATGGGCCATTAAGCGGGCTGTTGTCCTGCGGCCTCTCCGTCTGGGGTGTTTTCTCTACAGCCCAGTTTGATATGTAGGTATATCAAAGATCTCCATAACTTCCCTCCACACATTACACATGAACACAAATAGTATCATCTTACTCAGCATACCATACCCTTTCTAACAGCACCTGACATGGCGTGTCTTGCATGATCTGTTATAATTTTGACACATTAATGTCACATAACACAAATGGCCCCCCCCATCCAGTCCGCATGACAATGCCGAGCCCTGTCTGCAGTCATGCTGACACACCTCTGCTAGCGTGAGTGCAACTGCACAATTCCTAGCACAGTCAAAGCCACAGTGCCCAATCCTGGGCACAGGCCACTGGTTTCAAAAACGTCCTCTGACCCAGTGCTAATCTGTGTCTTGCTGCTGCACATGGATCACAGAACCCTGGGCACTGTCGAGGAACCCAAATTTCCCTCCACAGCACCGACCGGCAGGGACAATCCCTGAAACACAACTCTTATCAGCTTACTCTGGGCTCCTGCCCCTGCCAGGAGCACTTGGTTCATAGCACCAGCATCACAACCACAGGGGCAAGACTCCCGGGGGTGTCACAGAGGGGCATGTGACACACCGCAAGGGGACAGGAAGGAAACACAAGGCAGAAGCAGGGTCCCCCACAGACCTGTTGCCAGCACAGCTTCGAGCACTGGAAGCAGTACCTCCAGTCCAGCGCTGTGTCACGGCACACGGGAAAGAACGTGGTGGCCGTTCTGATGCCTTGTTTGCCTGTATAAGCAATGCACCATTTTTCTCTTGCTTTGAATGTGCAGCTGAGGCATCAGGTGCTGAGCTATTATTCTCCTAGTGGTTGTGTTTCCTGTCTGCAAATTCTTTTACAGGGGTGAAAGGGGTGTCCACTAATGAGCGAGGGGTTCTGCAGGAGTGGGCACTCTGCCTATCACAGAGCTTTCCATACCCTGGATGCTTTAAGGATAGGAGTTTTGCTTTTAACAACCTAATCAAAACCAAACCCTAGAGGATCCGCCAAAAGCAAAACCTGATCTGAAACCACGAAACAGGAAAATAAACAACCCCAGAGCTGCTGCTCTTGGACTGCCTGTCACTGCCATCAGCAACACGAGCCCAACACACACGCGGGGTCTATTCAGTGCATGACTATTCCCTAGACACCACTACCCAGCCTGCTACGATGCCAGGGACTCTCCTCTGCCAGCAGAGGAATGGAAAGCACCCCTCCCTGTTCAGCCCTCCCAGTGATGGCCCATTGTTCGGTGAGCTTGGCCCAGGAAACACAGCCTTGCCTTTACAATGTCACTTGCACAGCGGGTTAGTAGAGCTGCACAGAATGGCTGCTCCAGTCCCAGCTGCCGCACATGGAGTGAAACGGGGCCATTCTCCCTCAGAGCCATCACTGGGTACCAAAGTCCGATTTGGTTCCATGCACCTGGACTCCTCAAGTAAACGCTGCTAACACACAATAATCTCAGGCTGACATTGATGGTGAAATCTGGCTGTGCAACGTCGTGTGGTTACCTGTAGCTAGTCCCTGCAGCGTGTTTTACTACAACAACGTGGTTTGCCAGGTGCAGCTGGACTTATTGCTCCGGGCACGGCTATCCTCCACACTCGCACAGAACAAGTACAGCAGCACGGCACGCTGTCCACACCCCTGACCTGGAGGGGTCTCCGAGGGGGGAGGGAGCCATGTCTAGGTCCCTGTAAGGCCAGCTCTGTCCACTAAGACCCCAGGCACAGGGGCGATGAGTGCCATGCTCGGACATTGTTACCCAGAAGGGGCCACTGGATCATCCAGTCTAGCCTCCGGCACCACAGCTAGGCCTGCATCCAGCGCAGCAGCTCAGGCGATGTCTGCAACACGCAGAACTGCTCGCTGGGCTCGGGACGCAGCCCCGCAGCGAGGCTCTGCACTGGCTCCAGGCGAGTGACCACAGCTGACAACGGAGCATCACATCCCATGGCCGTTCCTCTACCTGAGCCGCACTCCAGCGCCGCAGGACACCGCAAGTGCAGCTCCTTTCCGGAATCCATTCAGACAGAACACGTCCCCACCAGGTCCTACTGGCACCACAAGCCATGGACAGTGAGGCCATCGCGTGCCCGAGCCCACAGTGGGGACTCTCTGGAGGGTGCCGGGATTCGACTGTGGGGAGGGGAGCCAAAGTCTGAGCAGAAACGATATTGAGCTTCCATGTTCATTCTCTCTTCATCTGACCAAATCTGCTCTAATTACAAAGCAGAATATTCGCCAACTGCCAGCCCAGCAAACTGAGCCCTGCCCTGAAAGCCAAGACGGGTTGTTCCTGGCCTGTGCCTTTTCCTGGGGAACACAGCTCTGCGCCAGCACCTCACAGGACAGCTGGCTGGTGATTGGCCAGGCAGAGTGCCTGCAGCTCACGGCTTCTGGCGCACACCCACGAGGGTGCATGTGGGCCATCAGTGGGACACTGCTGTGGCGTAGGCCTTCTGCACAGTAAAAACATCCCACAGTTCCAGCCACAGCTCGGCCTGGACAGCAGAGCTAGTTCACCCCTTCTGCCCGATGGCACAGCTGAGAGCAGCCCCAGGGCTGGGGGTGGCAGAGCTATGTCCTGAGAACCAGGAAACCAACAGCCTCCCACCCACTGCACAGACTCAGAGCAGGAGAGTATCTGGGTCTTTAAACTCCAATGCTAAGAAAAATCCAGACTGACCTTTGTATTTACACTTTTAAACAACAGACCTTAAACACCACCAGGTGCTCTGGGGCACAAGGTGTCATTGCCAACCTGTTGTGAAGAACTGTGCCTGGGAATAGACTAACCCACGCTGCGTTTCTGTGACACCGGCCAGCCAGCCATGCATGTATTAGGGCCAAACTCTTCAGAAGATTGTAATGGGCATTCATCACTCAACAGTTCAAATGGGAAAAGAAGAGCTTTGAATTTTTTAGCTTTCCCTGGGCACACACTCATTACAACCAGCAATTCTAGTCTGGGTATCTCCGCCACTCAGCTTGGGACCCTAACGCAAGCTAATCTAGTACAAAAATGCTGCTCATTTGCCCCCACCAGACCTTGTGACTGTGTTTGGAAACTTTTTCAGCACTGTTGGAGCAGGCTGTGGCTCAAATTCCTGGGTTCTCCACCGGGAGCAAGCTTGCAAAGCAGGATTATTGACGGTTTTATCAGTGCAGAGCCTCCGGCTTTGTATAAATGGGTCTTTGAGCAAAGGACATTTTGCAGTAAAAATATCATTCACTGCAACTGAGAACAGCCGCCGCAATGGCAGCAACCCTCCAATACAGGTGGGAAATCCACCTCTACGTAACATGCAAGTCAACATATACCCAACACATGCACTCAGCACTCCCGCTGGGACCTTCGGGCAAGTCGAAGCCTCACTTCTATCTCCTTTGCTGTGTGCCTGAAGTGACATGAAAGAGCCAGTCAAGTGCAAGGAGCAAGCAGTGGCCCCTAATACGGAGGTGCTCACCGTGTCTATTTTTTCCTCTTGTAGGCTGGGATCAGTGATTTCCTGGCTAGGGTCACGTTAGCACTGGACGTGGTTTTAATTTGGTGCAGACTGGACATGTGTTGGGTAGGACAGAATGCAATCCATTTACACCCAGCATCACAATCTGGCCATGCCTCCAGTCCCGCGAGGTGAGCAGACAGGCCAGGCGGAAGGCTGCACTACTCAGAACCTACTGATGACCTGGCCATCATGATTAGTACTTGGTTTGGCTCAGTAATCAGACGAGCTGTCGCCCTGGAAACGCATGGCCCCCACTGCAACCTGGACAAAGGGAAACATCACCGCTACGACCTGGCCAACATCTTGGTGGCCAACATTTCTGGACTGCGATGCCTGGAGTTAGACTCCTAAATCCATCCCACCAGTCCCATGGACTCCCCTGGGAGCAGCATGTCTGGCAACCAGCCACCTCTGGGAGCCGACGTATGGATTTAGGTGTGAAACCTCAGGAACTCAGCTTGGAAAGGCTTGGCCTCTCTTTCAAAAGTGACAGATAGTGTTACGGTTTAGGCAAAAATCAGCTCCTGAACGTTTCTCTTCACAGACCCTGCAGACTCTTACTATACACACTACACAGCCCCAGCAAGCAGGAGTCACGTTATCTCTATACTTCACTCTACAGAGTAAGTTTCTACATCAGCAAAAACCAGGAAAGCCAGCTGCTGTGTCTCCACTTCTGCTGAGTGCCACGCATGCTGCCCTACCTGTAGACGGGCTGCATTTCTCTGGCTATCCCAATGACAGCTCCTGGCGGGAAATTGTCAAACTCCTCAAACAGCTCTAGGATATTGGTCTTGTACTTCAGGTCCAAGTCCACCTGGATTAGCCGTTTTATCTCTGGAAGAGACAGAGAGGAAAGATTAGCAATACAAGGCGACAAGCTCATGCAGCTGTGAATCAATGGTGACGCCAATTAAGCTATGCTGATTTAATCCAATGCAGCAGAGGGGGACCAATCTATAGGAATCAAGAGGGGGTTAAACTAATAGCACAAGGGGAGGGTAAAAAAAGGAAAATCATGAGCCTTTTAGTTAGCACATAATCAAGATGTTGAGAACAAAATGAATCAAGGAACCGAAGGACACGAAGAGAAGAAATTCTTAAACTGCACATATACCAGTGCTAGGAGCCTGGGTTACAGCTAAGAGGAATCAGAATTGCTCTTCTGAGCATAAATGCAATCTAGTTGGCATTACTGAAACCTGGTGGGATGATGAAGATGAGGTACTGGTGTCTGCTACAGACCTCCAAATCACACTAGAGAACAGGATGACCAGCTCCTTACACACCTAACTACAAATGTGTAGGAAAAACAGCTGCAGGATCATGGGGGACATCAGTTTGAGCGACATATGCTGGAGATCTCATGCTGCCAGAACTAAAACAAATCCTTGCTATTCTAAACATTATAGATGACAATTTCCTAATTCAAAAAATGCAGCAGCCTACATGGGGGATTCTTTATTAGACCGTGTCCTAACAGATCACAGAACTGAAAGTTAATGGTAAAGGTGTAAGTCATCATGACTTGATCACAGATATGGTATCCAAGCAGAATGAAGCCCAGACCAGCTATATATATTTGGTGTTTTAAAGGGGCCAATCTCACAAAGCTGAAGACAATTATGAGCCGAATCAACTTGGAGGAGGAATTGAATCAGAAAAATGTCAGTGATAAACGAGAATTGTTTAAGAACACCTTACTAGATGCTCAAAAAGCCACAATTGGAGAAAAAGGCCATGCTGGTTAAAAAAACAACTGGGTTTAGAAGAGAAGTGAAAGCAGCTATGAAAAACCACACACACGCACGCACGCACACAAAAATATATGGAAGAAAGGGGAAGCTGATAGTAATGAATATAAATCAGAAGTTCTACAGAAGAACTGTAGAAAATTGCTAAGGGAAGGAAAAGGACATAAGAAATTTATGGCCAGCAGAGTTAAGAACAATACATTTTTAAAATATACTAGGAACAGAAAAAACAATGAAAGTCCTGTAGCACTTTAAAAACTAACGAATTTCTGCAGGCATAAGCTTTCATGGGCTGCAACCCACTTCATCAGATGCATGAAATAGAAATCAGAGAGGTGGTGTATATATATACATCCAAGGGTAAGAAATGACAATGGGGAGGGTAGATGTTAACAAACTCCATTCAATTAAAGTAGATGAGGTCTATTCACAACCATTGATTGGAAGGTGAGAATGTGTGAACAGTGACAATTACTTCTTGTAATAAGATTGTAGCAAGATTTTAGGAACACTTGCGAGACGGACACCGAAATGAGGAAGCAGCAGTTTAT
>ML675649.1:981096-1010724 GCA_007922155.1 Mesoclemmys tuberculata | reverse complement strand
GCACAAAAGTATTTTATAGATAATTTTAGGGGTCAGGGCTTGCCTCAAGATAACCATTCCAAGTTCCTATTCAGACCCAGTTTGATTGTGTCAAGTTTGCAGATAAGTTCCAGCTCTGCAGTTTCTCAATGAAGTCTGTTTTTGAAGTTTATTTTGTAGAAGTATGGCAACTTTCAAGTCAGCTACAGTGTGTCCTGGGAGATTGAAGTGCTCTTCTACTGGTTTATGGATGTTCCCATTTTTTATGTTGGATTTGTGTCCATTTATTCTTTTGCGTAGTGACAGTCCAGTTTGGCCAATGTACATGGCAGAGGGGCATTGCTGGCACATGATAGCATATATTACATTAGTAGATGTGCAGGTGAATGAGCTCCTGATGGTGTGGCTGATGTGGTTAGGACCGGTGACAGTGCACACCATACAACAAGAACACTAACGCAGGACCCTATCCCTGCAACAAACCCCGTTGCCGTCTCTGCCTGCATATTGACTCTAGTGACACCATAACAGCCCACGAAAGCTTATGCCTGCAGAAATTTGTTGTCTTTAAAGTGCTACAGGACTAGCGTTGTTTTTGCTGTATACAAACTAACACGGCTACCCCTCTGGAACTTTAGGAACAGAAAGACTCCTGAGAATGGTATTGGTCCATTATTAGATGGAAATAGTAGAACTATCAACAGTAATGCAGAAAAGGTAGGTGTGCAATAACTATTTCTATTCTGTATTTACAGAAAAAGCAGATTTATGCAATCTCATCATATGGTGGTAACAACACTCTTTCCTTTCCATGAGTATGTCTGGAGGATGTTACACAGAAGCAATTAAAGTCAGACCTTTTAAAGTCAGCAGGTCCAGATAACTTGCATCCAAGAATTTTAATAGAGCTGTCTGAGGAGCTCGCTGGACTGCTAATGTTGATTTTCAGTAAGTCTTTGAGCAGTGACTCTCAACCTTTCCAGACTACTGTACCCCTTTCAGGAGTCTGATTTGTTTTGCATATCCCCAAGTTCCACCTGACTTTAAAATAACTTGCTTATAAAATCAGACATAAAAATGCCAGTTTCATAGCACACTGTTACTGAAAAATGGCTTATTTTCTCATTTTTACCATATAATTATAAAATAAGTCAATTTGAATACAAATATTATACTTACATTTCAGTGTATAGTATATAGAGAAGTATAAATGAGACATTGTCCATATAAAATTTTAGTTTGTACTGATTTCCCTAGTGCTTTTTATGTAGTCTGTTGTAAAACCAGACGAACGTCTAGCTGAGTTAATGTACTTCCTGGAAGACCTCTGCCTATCACACCTGAACGTACCACTGGCTGAGAACTTCTGTCTTGCAGAACTGGGAAATCTCCAGAAAACAGGAAGGAAGCTAATGTTGTGCCGATATTTAAAAAGGGCAATTGGGATGACCTGTGTAATTATAGGTCTGTCAGCCTGACATTGATCCCGGGTAAGATAATGGAGTGGCCGATGTGGACTCGATTAATAGAGCCCTGCATGCATACAACATTTGTATCTGCGTCCAGTCCGCACATATAAAGCAGATATCCGCAGATCTGCAGGGCTCTAGGTATAAAATTTGGATCCACATCCATCCTCAAACCGCAAACATGGTCCACAGATATAAAGCGGATAGCCACAGCTTTGCCAGGCTCGATCGATTAATAAAGAATTAAAGTAGCTCATGTAAGTAATGCAAATCAATATGGTTTACGGAAAACAGATCCTGTCCAATTAAGTTTATATCTTTTTGATGAGATTACAAGTTTGGCTGATAAACGTAACAGTGTTTACATAATATACTTAGTTTTCTGGAAGGCGCTAGACTGGTGCTGCACAGTATTTTGATTAAAAAGCTAGAACAATATATAAAATGAACACTGCATACATTAAATGTATTAAAAACGGGCTAATTGGCAGGTCTCCAAATGTGACTGTGAACACTGCACAGGCTTACTTCCAGGGGGGTCATGCTGGGCTTGGTTCCTGGTACTACACTCGTTAACATTTTTATTAACGAATGACCGGGAGGAAAATATAAAATCATAACTGGTAACATTGCAGAAGACACAAAAATTGGGGGAGTGATAAATAATGACGATGACAGGTCACTGATTCAGAGGGATCTGCAATGCTTGGCAAAGTGGGCACAAGCAAACATTGTGTGTTGTAATATGGCTAAGTGCACATGCACACCCGTAGGAACAAAGAATGTAGGCCACACCTACAGGACGGGGGGTCTCTACCTGGGAAAAAAAAAAAGATCTGAAGGTCATGATGGATAATCAGTTGAACAGGAGCTCCCAGTGTGAGGCTGTGGCCAAAAGAGCTAATGTGATCATCAACAACATGCTCTGGGATGAACAAACGGGGGTCTCCCAAGTAGGAGCAGAGAGGTTATTTTATCTCTATATTTGCATTGGTGCTGGAATACTATGTCCAGCTCTGGTGCTCACACTTCAAAAGGGATGTTGATAAATTGGAGAGAGTTCGGAAAAGTGCCAGAGAATGATTAAATGATTAGAAAACCTGCCTTACCGTGATAGATTCAAAGAGGTCAATCTAGCTTCACAAAGAGAATGTTAAGGGGTGGCTTGATTACAGTCTATAAGTATCTACACGAGGAACAAATATTTAACAATGGACTCTTCAATCTAGCAGAGAAAGGTATAACCTGGTCCAATGCTGGAAGTTGGACAAATTCAGGCTGGAAATAGGGTGAAAATTTTTAAGAGTGAAAGTGATTAACCATTGGAACAATTTAATAAGGGTTGTGGTGGCTCCTTCATCACTGACATTTTTTAAATCAAGATTGGACAGTTTTCTAAAAGCTCTGCTCCAGGAAAAGCATTTTGAATGTGCCAGTGGAACCCTATGGTAAACCACTAACAGAGCCACGGTTCGTGATACTGTATTTAGAATCCTAATCTCCCTTCCACTTGTGTAAATCCAATTCTGGTCCCCATTTAGCTCTTGCTTTTAGCTAAACCTCTCCCTCCTCTAAACTGGTCTATTGTTAGACACCTGGGGAACTGAGGGTGATACCAAGCTGGGGATCTGAGTCTCCATGGCTACTTTAAGCATGTTTGTGTCTTGGGAAGTGAGCCTGTAGAATGAGCATCCCCAGTGCATTCACCATGCCTCAGGCTATAGCTACGTTGCAGACTCACTAGTGCTACTAGTGAAGATGCTCTAGTGCACTGCTTTATGGCTTGAAGGCCAAGCAGCACTCCCCGCCCACACTGCAGCCACACAGAAGAAGTTCAGGGAGGAGGCTTCCTCCTTGCTGATCTCTCGTCCCCCTGGCTGCAGCAGGGAAACCACACGCATCTTGTAGCCCCATGCACTCCCCCTGGGTCCCTAGGCAGTGGCTCCCTTCTGCAGTCAGGGGGATGGGAGATCAGTGCTCCCCCACCTCTGGCTCCAGCAGGGACCCCAGCACCTAGGGACCCAGGTGGAGCGCTTTGCCGTGTTCCCTGCTACAGCTGGGGGGAGGGAAGTACTGATCTCCCATCTCCCTGGCTGCAGCAAGGAGCCTGCACCAGTCTTGTACCCCTGCAGCAATGCGCTCTGCCTGGGTCCTTAGGCAGCAGCTCCCTTCTGCAGCCAGGAGGGGAGCGGGGTGCCACTGTGAAAGACCCCACACACCAACCGGCTGGGAACCACTGCTCTAAGCCAACGGGAGAGAGCTCTCCTGTCGACTTAATTAATCTCCCTGCCCCCCCCCCAATGAGTGGCAGTAGCTATGTTGGTGGAAGAAGCTCTCCGGCTGACACAGCGCCGTACACACCCACACTCAGGTTGGTGTAACTTAGAATCAAAGAATATTAGAGTTGGAAGGGACCTCAGGGGGGTCATCTAGTCCAACCCCCTGCTCAAAGCAGGACTAACCTCAGCTAAATATTTATATTTAATATTTATGTCCTCAGCACCACCTGTGCAACTCATTAGCTTTCAGTGGGTTTGGATAGCTATCTCCAAGGTCACACCTTGAGATGACTAAATTTGTTCCATGGGGATTTCAGGCACTGCATTTAACTTTCAGTAGGCTAAGAAAAAATGCAACAAACCCCCAGGCAAGAAATAAAGACAGTATTTCCTCCATCCAGCACGAACAGTGCCCACCTTTAACATCAGCAGAGCCCCGCATGGCTCCGTGATCCCACGCACGACTGTCTGCATCCGTTGTTTGTGGCTAAATCAAATGCTTTGCAGTGGCTGCTCTGTTATGTAACATCACAGCTATTTATACATTTCACTAGCAAAGCCAACAACAAATTAGCTCGCACACTTCGTGTTTGCCACCCAGTGATCAAAAGGACTTTGTCAGCTTGTTTCAGCAGCCATGTTTTACATACAGGGTACTTACTGTTAAACAGTCATCACAGGGCCCTTGGGCAACCAAATACCTTCTTCAGCATCCACATGCTCCGCCACCACTGATCTAGCAATAAGTAGCAGCCAGGGGCCCCATCACAGAGTCCATGTGATGAGCACAACACAAGTGCTTTGTACACGCAATGGTTAACAGTCACCACACTGTCTCTGCAAAGCAGGCAGGTGTAAATCTGTGGGTACCAGTCTCCCCATCTACAAAGTGGAAAATGGATTCACGTGGGGGAGAATGACACAGTCAGACAGACAGGGACAGAGGCAGGATTAGGGGTCGCAAACAGAGAGAAAAAACCACTGGCTTGTTCTCAAATGTTGAAAAATAAGTTTAAAAACCCCAATTAATTACGATGGGTCCAAGCGCCCCTCCCCCCGCATTCACTGACATTTCAAGAACTCAGGTGAGTTGTTAGTTAACTGGATACCCGCTGGGGCAGACTGCTGTCCCCTTGCCGTGTAAATGTAAAGCCATCCAACAATTGCCAGTGCCAATGGCTGCCTGGTTCAAAGACTGCCTGCACAACCCAGCGAACAGCCATGCATGTAACCGCTCAGTGCGTCGTGGGCCTCTCTGGGAGCCAGCGACTCCTCTGGCTCTGAACCTTCGCATCACCCGAGCACATGCAAGCAGCAAGTGAACAGCCCCATGGGCCTCACCCCTGCCAGGCGTTCTGTGACAGTAACGGGTGTCTGGAAAGTGCGTGGGGGTTATGTCAGGGCACCTGTTGGGTCAGCCTCTGCCCCCAGGTCAGCAGGCCAGATCTGGTCTCGGGCCCAGGCTGCACCTGCCAGTGCCCATGACAGCACATCGTCAACAGGCGGGCACAGCACGACATACACCAGGGACAGTGTCAACCAGCAGCTTCTCCCCCAGCTCCAGAACATGCGCCGCCATGCCCAGTCTCTGGCAAGGACGTTTATTCTCTTAACAGAAAGAGAAAAGCTGTCTCTTAGCTCAGTCCTTGCATTCAGGTTTCCACTCCAGCCCTCTCACGGGCCGCCGGCAGCTTCCCAGTTCTGCCACTCTCTGGGGCACAGCCTCAGGGCTGTCTCCCACGCACCTGGCCCCTTGCTCCAGGGGACCCGCCACAGGAGTCAGCTCCACTCCTCTGTGGCTTTCCCTCCCCAAGCGCTGTCTGTCCCAGCCAGTCAGCCCATGTCCAGCCCTTTCCAGGCAGAGGTGCGGTCCTGCCACACGTAACTGGCTGGCTGTCATGCAGCTGCACAGGGCAGCTGGGCCTTGTCTAGCCACAAGGATTAGTTACTCCGTGACACACAGTCTGCAGAGGAGAGGGGACAGTCCCCGGGGAACGGCTCTCTCCTGGGAGAGCTGCCATGAGCAAGGAGAGCCACGACAAAGGATGGGGAACCAGAGGAGCCGGAGGGAAGGCAGCTCTCATCTGGTTTACAAGGAATCTTCTCAGTCTGCGGGAAACCCTCTGGCGGGCCAGCCATGGCTGAGCTCTGCTCCTGGGGAGGCTGAGCTGGTGTCTGACAGCAGCGTCTGCCAAGGTCTTGCCTCTGGCGCTTAGCACCCGAGTAATTCCTGGCTTGGACGCAGCCTCCCATCGCTGTTCTGCTCTCACAGCCTGCAACACATGGTGCCCTGGAGCCCCAGCCTGGGCTGCAGAGCCCCGTCCAGCACACTGTATGAAGGACCCAACAAAGCTGCCAGGCAAGGCACTCTGTGTGCACTCATGACGCCAGTATCCGTGCATAAAATTGGGTCTTGCCTTACAGAGGGCCTGAGAAGCAGTGCCCTGCCTTCCCCTGGGGCCTGGTACCACCCCATCACCTGCCTTGATCATCATCGCGATCGCCTGCCTTGTCAACCTGGGCAGAGGGCAAGGTACCAGGAGAGGTCGTGGGCTGCCCACTGACTCACTTCGCCCCCTGGAGGACGGGGATGGTAGATACAGTTAATTACTGTCAATTAGGCCCTCTGAGATCTGAGGAACTGGTGCTATTCGCGTGGAAGTAACAATAATAATGTGAAGTAGCTGGACTCAACAGACAGCCCATGTCTTACATCCCCACATGTTCTCTGAGCTCCCCACACGAGTCACCCATCAGCAGTTCCTATTAGGCTGAAAACGGTTGGAAATCCCTTGGTTTTCAGATATAAAAGCCCAGTGCAAGGAACACAAGACACAACAGAGACTGGAGTGGGTAAGAACATATGGCTCAGGTATGTAGCTTTTCCATTTCAAATGCATTCATCACCTTCTATTTTTGAGTCACCCAACACATGGCTTTACAGCAGCTCTGAATTCCTTGCAAATCCTGCACTAATCTGGGGCACTCAGCATCCTTCCTATCCAACATACTATCCTATTTTGAAAGAAAAAAAAGGTTAAAGAAACAAACATGGGACCAGACAAGAGATCTGCAGTCTAGTCTCTGACGCACCCAAGCTAAAAAGTAAATCAAGGTGAAATACTGTCTGAGCTATAGCCTGAACAGCATTTCATTTTGTTTGCTAACAGGATATGTCCTCATCCATCGCTCTCTACCTAAACGGCAGAAATGTACTTACTTCGTCCTGCAGCAAATCAATCCCAAGGCCTGGCTGGTATTTGGTACTGTCATAATCTTCTGTTTGCAACGGTGTAAAACCTGGGCGCAGTACTTCACCACATGCGAAAGCTTTACAGTGCAAGGAGAGTGCCTGGCGAAGCAGTTTCTCTGGAACTAGGAATGTTCGATGCAGGCCCTGGACACCCCAGACCTGTAAAGGGTGCACACTCTGACCCTGAGCCTAGACCAGGATTTCACAACTGCTCAGTATCTCTACAGTAGGCCAAACCAAAACCCTGCATCCACGTGTCCCCCCCAAACCCAGATGTGGCTGCAGATCAAGCTGTGCAGCTGGTCTCAGGTCACTCTCAGGATCTGGAAGATGGCTCATGGAAGTCGCTTGTGCTGAATGGCACCGTGCGATGCTCGCTGACCCATACCAGAAGCCTGTGAAGGGAACAGGCTGTTCACAGGACTAAGGGAGGCAGGGATTAGAGAGGTGTCTACAGCCCCATTTGGGACTTCAGGAAAAACCAGATAAATGTGATAATCCAACCCTGGGCAAAGGGACAGTTTGGCAGGAAAGGGTGGGCTCTAAAATCAAGCGTGTCACAAGCTGGCAGGATTGTGAGGTGTCAACTCACCGGCACTGCTGCTTTCCATGGCAGTGCAAGCTCCGTGGACTCTGGCTGGGACGTGGGGCTGTCTAGAGCTGTCACGCTGTCCAGGGAGGCAGATCTGGCTCTCCGTCACATGCAGAGGAATCTCTCTCTTCATTCACCAGGAAATTTTTTTAACAAACTGACTTAGGCTGACTTGTGCAGGAACCCAGCAGGCAGGCGGGCCCATCACAGGTCAGCACTGAGGGGCAGCTCCAGGTCGGAGCAGGGAAACTTGCGCTGTACCTGCACGCAAGAATGGCTGCTTCCAGCGGGGCACATAGCACCTCATTTTCAGGAGCCCCAAGTATTCCAACAGAAAGAGCAGGGATTTAAGCAACACGCTCACAGAGGTCAGGCTGACTGGCTACCAGACCATGAGTGCCTGCAATGCAGTCTGGCCGGCTTGTATTGCCCTCCCATTAAATAACCAGGAGGATCTAGATTTGCAACAAATCTACAAAGCGACTTCACAGAGATCCCACGTTTGTCACTGCACATCATAATCATAGACTCATTGAATCAGAGAAGATGAGGGTTGGGAGGGACCTCAGGAGGTATCTAGTCCAACCCCTGCTCAAAGCAGGACCAACCCCAACTAAATCATCTCAGCCAGGGCTTTGTCAACCTGGGCCTTATAAACCTCTAAGAATGGAGATTTCACCACCTCCCTAGGTAAGCCATTCCAGTGTCTCACTAGCCTCCTAGTGAAAATGTTTTTCCTAACGTCCAACCTAGACCTCCCCCACTGCAACTTGAGACCACTGCTCCTTGTTCTGTCACTTGCCACCACTGAGAACAGCCTAGCTCCATCCTCCCTGGAACCCCCTTTCAGGTACTTAAAGGCTGCTGTCAAATCCCCCCTCATTCTTTTCTTTTGCAGACTAAACAAGCCTAGTTCCCTCAGCCTCTCCTCATAAGTCTTGTGCTCCAGCCCCCTCATCATTTTTTCCCCACCATTGGACTCTTTTCAGTTTGTCCCCATCCTTCCTGTAGTGGGGGGCCCAAGCCTGGACACAACACTCCAAATGTGGCCCCACCAGTGCTGAATAGAGGGAAATAATCACTTCCCTCCAACTGCTGGCAATGCTCCTACTAATGCAGCCCAGTATGCCATTAGCCTTCTTGGCAACCAGGGCACACTGCTGACTCATATCCAGCTTTTTATCCACCGTAACCCCCAGATCCTTTTCTGCAGAACTGCTGCCTAGCTTCTCAGTCCCCAGTCTGTAGCTGTGCATGGGATTCTTCCATCCTAAGTGCAGTACTCTGCACTTGTCCTTGTTGAACCTCATCAGATTTCTTTTAGCCCAATCCTCCAATTTGTCTAGGTCAGTCTGTATCCTCTCTCTCCCTTCCAGGGTAGCTACCACTTCCCCTAGCTTAGGGTCATCTGCAAACATGCTGAGGGTGCAATCTACCCCATCCCTCCAGATCATTAATGATGTTGAACAAAACCAGCCACAGCACCAATCCCTGGGGCACTTTGCTTGTGACTGGCTGCCAACTAGACATTGAGCCGTTAATGAATACTCGTTGAGCCCTATGATCTATCCAGTTCTCTATCTATTTTATAGTCCATTCATCCAACCAACCCATACTTCTTTAACTTGCTGATAAGAATACTGTGGGAGACTGTATCAAAAGCTTTGCTAAAGTCAAGGTATATCATGTCCACCGCTTTCCCCACAGCCACAGAGCCAGTCACCTCTTCATAGAAGGCAATTAGGTTGGTCCGGAATGACTTGCCCTTGGTGAATCCAAGCTGACTGTTCCCAATTACCTTCCTCTCTTCCAAGAGCCTCAAAATGGATGCCTTGAGGACCTGATCCATGATTTTTCCAGGGATTGAGGTCAGGCTGACCTGTCTGTAGTTCCCCACATTGTCCTCCATCTCTTTTTTGAAGATGGACACTATATTTATCTATTTCCAATCATCAGGGACCTCCCCCAATCAACATGAGTTTTCAAAGATAACGGCCAATGACTCTGCAATCACATCAGCTAACTCCTTCAGCAACCTCAGGTGCATTGCATCTGGCCCCAGGGACTTGTGCATGTCCAGCCTTTCTAAACAGTCCTGACCCTGTTCTTTCAGCACTGCGGGATGTACACCTCCTCCCCATTCTGTGCCGCCCAGTGCAGTAGTCTGGGAGCTGACCTTGTCTGTGAAGACAGAGGCAAAAAAAGCATTGAGTACCTCAGCTTTCTCCACATCCTCTGTCACTAGGTTGCCTCCCCCATTCTGTAAGGGGCCCCCACTTTCCCTGACTTTCTTGTTATTAACATGCCTGTAGAAACCCTTCTTGTTACCCTCATGTCCCTTGCTAGCTGTAACTCCAATTGCGCTTTGGCTTTCCTGATTTCACTTCTGCATGTTCGAGCAGCATTTTTTAAATCCTCCCTAGTCATCTGACCAAGCTTCTACTTCTTGTAAGTTTCCTTTTATGTTTTGTGACCTTCTTGTGGTCAAAGAATCCCAAAGCCCTCACTCCAATATCACTTGCGTAACCACGCATTTTCTTCTGCAATTTGATGGTCCCTACCTGGGCCTTTTCCTTCAACAACGAGGATGGATGAGACCACCATTTGCGCCTCAAACTCCTTTATCCTTCTTCCCAGAGCTACATAGTCCGCAGTGAACTGCTCAATGGCATTCTTGGCCGTGTCATTGGTGCCCACGTGGAGAAGTAGGAAAGGGTAGTGGTCCAAGGGCTTGATAAGTCTTGGCAGACTCTCTGTCACACCTTGAACTCTAGCTCCAGGCAAGCAGCACACTTCATTTCCTGATCTGGAGGGCAGATGGATGACTCTGTCTCCCTCAGGAGGGAGACCTCGAACACCACCATCCATCTCTTTCTCTTGGGAGTAGTGGTCATGGAACCCGCATCTTAGGACAATGGCTCTGCCTTCTGATCAATGGGGCTGCCTTCTGATCCCTTCCCTCAGATGAATGTTCCAAACCATTCTCCTCCATAGTACATGTGCAGAGAGCCTGAACATGACTGTTTACCTCTGTCTGCATGATGGCTGCAGAAATGGCACTCAGAGCCTCCTGATTTAAAAGAACAGGCCTCAATAAGTTGTGCTAAAGGAGACTCTCCAATAGCTGTTTACAGTATAGGCACTATGACACATAGGTGAGTTAATTCCATGCAGCAGGGGACAGTGACAGACATACACAGCTATGCTGTAATGCGACTACTTTTTCTTCCTATGGCAGTGTCTGTCTGAGTTTCTCTGAGAGCATTAACAATTAATGAATTATGTCTCCCAAGCACCAGAGGACTTTGGTGGCATTAGCTCTGTGTTAAAGAGGGGGATGCAAAGCACAGCGAGATAAAATGCTTTCCCCAAGGTCACCCGGGGGCTCTGGCTGAGCTGGGAATTGAACCCAGAGCCTGACCCAGTTTCCTGCTTTAACCACAAGACATTTAACAAAAATCTCCCAATGTCTCCTGGGAGAATTAGGCCCCTGGGCTGTGGCTGCACTGAAGCAAAGATGGGAAATTTCTACCCAGGTTTCTGTGGTAAGGGCACGATTTGCACCAGCCCCAACTTTGGCCCCAGCAAACCTGCCACCAAGAAGGCTGCTGTAGCCTCGGGAGGATGGGGTGCCCCCAGCAGTGGCCTGGCTTTAGGAGAGCTCCCAGCCACCAGCACCAGCAGGGGAGGTCTAAAAGTTATCTCCACTAGTGCAAAGCAGCCCTGAGTCAGCTCCTCAGATTTCAGTTACACCAGCCATCAGGCATGTCACTTGATGGCCCTCTGACCTAAGGCAATTAATCCTGCCCAGAAGGAAGCTGAGCTCAGAGAGGGACTCCTGTTTCCTCTCACCCCTCTGCACTGGCAGACACACCTCGAGAGGAAAAGAGCCATCCTCAGCTTAGACATGCAGAGAGCAAAGCCATTAAGAAAGCATTTAGTACTAGGCGGAAAGTAAGTACAGGCACAAATCACCATTGCTTTGCCAGCTGCTCCCTGCCCAGCTAGATTAGCAGCTCCGAGGATTTCCTGTGCACTCGCTGTTTGCAACTGGCAGCGCACCGGGCTCTAACATTTATGATTTATTGTGGCACTTCGTCCCCGTACAGTTAGTTTCCCCTTTCTATTAAGAGGGGCTGGCGGAATCAGGTGGCTTCAGGTCCGAGGCCCGATCTCACATGTGGGGCGTCCCAGCGCAGGGACTCAGCTGGCAGCAGGCAAGGCCGAGCGTGGAATTGTGAGGATATTTTCTCGGAAAATGAGGGGTTTTTAAACTTCGCCATGGAACATGTAAGTGTATTTTATCCCGTTCCCCTCGCTCCTGGGGCTTTCAGGTGCTGTGCAAAGAAGAGCCCGCAGCAGAGATCTCTACTAGCAAAGGACAGTTTATAGCAGAGGCTGCAAGGCTGTGAGCTTCAACTACGCACTGCAGCCGCAAGAGCCGCCAGTACAGCTCAGGTCCATGGGCCTTGCCTCTAGGCAGTGCGCAGGGCCCCTCAGCAGCTGCCAAGTGATACCATGGGCTCGAAAACGGCACTTTACCCCTCGAATCAGCTTCATGAGCTTTTCCTCCCTTCTCCTCCCAGCCCACAGCTGGGCCTTCCATGGCCCAGGCGGGAGAGACGGGCTCTAAAATGGGTGAGCCAGCCCCAGAGCGAGGGAGGAAAGCAGCACAGGAGAAAGTGGCAAAGGCACGTGACTCCCTTCTTTGCCAGAACCGAGTCCCAGGAGAGAGCCGAGCAGTCTGTGATCTAACCGCAGGACGAGGGCCTGAGTTACTGATCTCTACTCCAGGGCGCGTCCCTGAATGGGCGTTACGCAGGCCTCTGGCAAGCAAAGGGATCCACACATGGCTGGATCAGGCCTTCCTTTTCCTCATCGCATTCTCCCTCCGCACGGGGGCACTGTGAAGCATAGGCAGCAAGCACGTGCTGGGCCCACTGGCCGTGGTCTCTCAGGGTATGTTTAAACTGAATTTACACATGGACTCAGGCTCATGGGGCTACGTCTGGTCTCCCGCCCCAGTGAGCTGACATGGACCAGCCGCGGGTGGTTAACTGGGGCTGTTCTCTCACTTCAGCACTGCCAGTGTTAAAACCACACTGGGGTCACACCGCAGTCAGCACTGGCAGCAGAGTCAATGTGAAGGGCTGGAAACGGCTACATGCACCATATTCAATCATCCCTGGCTCATGGGGGCTATTACCAGCCAACTTTTACGGCCCTGGCCATTTCAATCAATTGCAGCTTACAGCTACAGCATGGTGTAGAGCAATGCCATTACAAGGGGCCTAGACCAGTGAGAGATCATAGACGCATAGACTCTAAGGTGAGACAGGACCAATATGATCATTTAGCCTGATCTGCACAATGCAGGCCATAGAACATCACCCACCCACTCCTGTAATAGACTCTGAGCTATGACTGAATTATTAATGTCCTCAAATCCTGGTTTAAAGACTTCAAGGTACAGGGAATCCACCAGCAAGTGAGCCGTGCCCCATGCTGCAGAGGAAGGTGAAAAACCTCCAGAGCCTTTGCCAATCTGCCTTGGGGAAAAATTCCTTCCAGACCCCAAATATGGTGATCAGCTAAACCATGAGCATGTGGGCAAGGCTCATCAGTCACAACACACAGGAAAGAATTCTCTGTAATAACTAAGAACCCACCCATCAAACGTCCCATCACAGGCCATTGGCATATCTACTACCAGTAGTGAAAGATCAGTCAATTGCCAAATGAGGCTGTCCCATCATACCAGGCCCTGCATACATTTATACAGTCTTGAAGCCAGCTAGGTTTTTTCCCCCACTGCTCCCCTTGGAAGGCCGTTCCAGAACTTCACTCCACTGCTGGTTAAAAACTGGCGCCTAATTTCAAGTCTAAACTTCCTGTTGGCCAGTTTATACTCATTAGTTCTTGCGTCCACATTGACGCTGAACTTAAATAACTCCTCCCCCCGCCTGGTATTTACCCCTCTGATGTATTTATAGAGACTCACAGCAGAGGTACCTCAGCCAATCACCAACCTTACTCCATGGCTAATTTCCATGCCACGCTTTCATGGCTTGCAGGAAGGAGACTGCACCGCTGGGGCATTACTTGGCCCAATGTCACACCCTGGCGCCAGCCCAGCCTGTTGGCTCCTAGGTCAGGGTCCCCGAGCAGCACATCTGGAGCGAGCACGGGGCTGGAGCACAGACGTCTGTCCTTGCCGGCTAATGAACTCAAGCCGAGTGGGCCCCCTGTGAGCGTGGCCGGTGTCAGAACAGCCCCAATGGCCTGAGATGGAGCCTCGAAAGACTGTGAATGTTCCCTGGCCCCACTTCAAAGCTCCCTGAAGAGAGGAGGAGCAAGTGGGACCTGGGAGATTCGCTGCAGGGGAGGGAAAGTGGGGCTGCAGCGCAGAGGAGAACTGGAGTCAGCCAGGTCCGGCCGGCCTGCAGCTCAGCGGGAGCAGGGCTGTTCGTGGCACAGCTGCCCCACACAGTAGGTGCAGGGGACACACACACCCTGCAATACTCACACCCCAGGAGGATGCAACAACCATGTCCCCAGAGGGCACGCCGGGCCTGGGAGGGGCCGTCCTCCCGCACTTACCTGTAGCTTTACTTTGTTTTTAGCTTCAACTCACCTCAGCAAATGTGACTGCTCCTCCTGCCTGGCACCCCGAGGTGACTCTCAGACATGCTGGGGCAGACACGCCTGCTCCTGCAGATGGAGCAGCCCCGATGCGGGTGGTTTCTTACCAACGTCAACTTCATGGACCAAATGAACCCCATGTGTCACGCACTGTATGGGGAGATCTGGCCATGGGGTGAATCTGGCACCCACTGGGGCGGTGGGGGCGGGGTGCAGCCCACAGCCCAAGGGAGTGGGGGATTCCAGAGTGGGAGCCAGGTCAAATGCCCAGGTTTGAACGGGATTTAAACAGCTTTACCATTAGCTGAACAAGATTTTGCAATCGGTTCTCTGCTGACTTTGAAAGAAACCAGATCTCCCTCTCGTTCCGGGGAGGAAATGCACGTGGGGAGGGGTGAGGACCACAGCCACAGGACAGACAGCTGGTCGCCTCTTGCGTGGGACAGTGACCATCACCCCCATCTGTGCGGACAGGGCGTAAAGCCAAGTCACGCACCGGCGAAGAGAGAGCACCACCTATGGGCTGTATGCACGCTCGGCCACGGCCTGCACTCCTCGGGGAGGAGAATGTCTTAGGCACTGGTGTTACACAACCCGATGTAACAAAGCCGTTCCACACTCCTCCAGGGTAACGTGGGCCAGGAGCTGCCCTGCCCCGTGTGGAAGAACACGTGCAGCGAGCCAACCAAGACATGAGATGACGGGCCCTGAGCCAAGTGGCGCCCGTGTGCAGGTCGGCCCAAAGGCCAGGCAGCCAGCAGGTGGGGCAGACACTCCGCGGGGGCAGCCTGCCCTCTGCTCCGTCGTTTCGCGTTTGACTCCTGATTCCTTTGATGGTTTTTGCTGCCTGGAAACGACTCTGCTGATGGGGCTGAGGGGCAGGCTCCCACATGCTCAGCTGGCACTGGTCAGCAGAGACAAGCCCCAGGCAGGGCTCCACAGCCCATCCTCGCAACCTTGGACAACCTCCCTCCTGGCTTTGAACTTGGAGGACGGTCCCTCATTTCCACCGAACCACAGAACTCAACACCACACACTTTGGCCAAGCCCCCGCCTAGCCCGTCTCTGTGGCCACGCCCACTGTCAGAAGGGCAGGAGCTGTCCTAGAGCTGCCCCATGCTCTCCTCTCCCAGGGCAGTCAGCGGGAGCTGTGGGTGCGCTGCTCCCCCTCCCAGGATCAGGGCCCCAGACTATAATCACCTGTACTCCACAGGGCCACATGCATTCCAGCGAGGGCAGCTGGGACTTTAACCTGCGCGGAGCTCGGACGCATACGCAGCATCGCTGCACTGGGCCAGCCAGCAGGGCACAAAGCCTGGATCCACTGCCCTCAAGGGACCAGGAGGTCCAGATGCCTAGGAAAAAGCATCACCTACGTGACTGAGCGCTCCGATGCCTGAGGGAGATGTGCGAAGGGGTGGGGCAGGAGTTCAGTGGTGGGGAAAGAAGTGCACAGCAGGAGCCGGGACTTGCACAGGCCCCTGCGAAGTCTGCGGGGACATGCGATGCCAAGGGCCGTGGGCAGTAGCAGGCCCCAGCCAGGCCATGCGAGTCAGCGCTGAAGCTCCTCAGATGCCCAGATCCAGAGTAACCCAACATGGATCCGCATGGGTTATTTATACAAACAGCCACGCTCTTTTGTCTGCCCTTTGTTACTGGCGTCCTTTGTTCCTCTAACTCACGAGTTCCCGGCTGTTCTCCTGAACTTTTCCCTTGGGCTCACCCCAGGGCTGAGAGCACTTTCCTGTTTTGTTGTGTGTTCCTCTCCTAGGCTCCTGTTTTCTCCACAGATAAAGCCTCCCCCTCTGCCCCAGGACAAATCCTCCCTCTTGCCTGCCACAGAGCAGAGCCAGGCCATTGGCAGAGTGCCTGGCCAAGAGAAAGCTGGAAGGCTGCAGTCAGAGGCTGCAGCGCAAGCGAGAGAGAGCAAACAGGAGACAGATCACAGCTCGGCAGCCAGTGCGAATGGCACCTCATGGGCCGCCTGTCCCGCGACCCTTCCTAGAACGCAGCAGCAGGGTGGAGAGTTGTGCTGCCTTCACAGAGCACACGCCTTTGGAAAATGCTCCTTTCTCAAGGCAGCTGGTGGGAAACGGTCTGCAAGCCCCAGCCGTGCCTGGACATGCCCCACTCCAGCACCACCAGCTGGGACTTTGGCTGTCGCGTGGGCTCCTGAGCCCCTGCTAAAGCCCAGAAGCCACATTTGAGCTGCACTTTCCTGGAGAAGAGACCCTTGGAAATCCCTTCCGGTACCAACAGCTCAGTTCCCAGGCCTGGCTGGAAACATGGCGCCCTCCCTGCATGCCCCAGCAGCGAGCCCACCAGCTCCTGGTGTCTCCAAGGCCAAGCAAACCAGCTCCATCCACAAAGTCACACTGGGACCACTGCCATCAGCCACAGCAGGGGGCTGGCCAGACCCTCGGGACCATACACGGAGAGCTACAGTTCTTCCTCTAGCAGCCTGAGGTGCATGGAGTTACGCCGTCCCTCCTTGAGGTCATCAGGCAGCGCCCGCCCTGTGTGAGCAGCAGGTGCCATGCTGCCGGAGCTGTCCCCACCCTTCCCGTGCAAGGAGACCGCCAATGTGACAATCTCTTGTGCCATTTGTGCAATGGGGCGAGGCCCAGCCATGCTCTCATCCTGTCCCAGTTTGGCCTTCGAGGGTTTGTTGCAACCAGCTCCTCTTAGCCACTCATCCAGCCACACGAGGGCACAACTTCCCTCCTCCATGCCCACTCCTACAGTGCCCCCATCAATGCACCGCTTGCGTCTGAAGCCCCTCCAGGGTCTTGCAATATCTTTCTGCCACAGTGGTGCCTAGAAACGAATGGCATTTGCCCATCCGTCCGTCCAACACTGAGAACAGATGCTAGCCACACAAGACTGGCAGCGAATGATGTCAACAGTGGGACCTGTCCTCCAGCCCAGACTCAGGGTTAGCCAGGGGACCCACTGCTGGGTCTGCCCCACTTCAGCCTCACTCCTGGGAAGAGAGAGGCCTTGCAGAGCGTGCTGGGGCAGGAGGTGGGATTGCCTGGGCAAGCCCAGCCGCTCCACAATGGGCACTCCCTGCTCAGCCTTCCTTTCTCTGTGAGACAGCAGGAGCCAGGCAGCTCCCAGCCCTGGATCCAAGCAGCGGATGCTGGTTTCGCCTCTTCTCCCACAGGAAGCTTTTAAGTCAGCTAACAAAAGAATTCCCTTGTCTGCCTGTTCTGCAGACAGTCCAGAGCAGTCCCTTAAACCAGCCAGCACTGGCCAAAATGCCCAGTGCTCTCCTGACCCCGCCGGCCCTGCCAGAGGCATCTGTCGGACTCCAGGGGAATACCTGCCTGAAGAAGGGAGGCCGAGGATGTTCCCAAGAGGCAGAACAGCCTCTCCTGGTTAATCATGACAGCCAGCAGATTTCCACAACCCCATTACGCACCTGACAGAGCAGAACAGCAGCTCCTGCAAAGCGATTCCAACCCATCAGCTAGTTAACGAATTAGGACGTGCCAGCCGCTGATGACAAACCACCAACAGTCCCTGCACTGGCTGCTTCTGCCCTTGCACAGCAGCTTCCACATGGTTTTGTTATTTGCCAGCACCAAGGAGCGAGCAGGTGAGAGCATGCCAGGCACCGTCACAGGGCAGGCCGGAGTGACAGCTCGGAGGAGTAGTGGCGTGCTGGGATGGTGAAACAGCGATAGAGACCGTCCCCTGTGGGGCTGGACGGATGGTCCCGCAGGCCAGATCCCACCTGTGGGGCATGCCGCTCCGGCACACAGGGCACACCTGGCACAGACAGATGGCACCAGAGGCAGACAGTGACAGAGGGGTGGAGTGAGACGTAACATGAGGAGATCGCAGCCCGTGACTTGCCTAGAGACACCAAACCCTCGGGGGAAATCATTCTCATTGGCACACATGCCTTTGTAGCGAGAGCAGCCCTGTGGGAACAGCCCAGCTCAGCGTGGGCTGAACTGTGGGCCAGGCAGGAGCCTAGCGAGCGGGGGGAGGAGCCTAACGAGCGGGGTGGAAGGGCTCTGCCACAAACTAGCTCAATAGCAATCCCGCACAGCAACATCGCCCTGGAGCTGTACGCAGCAGGCGGCACTCGCTAGTCACCCGATGGGAGGGATAAAACGGGGCGGGAGGGGTGCAGATCTAGCTGGTGAGGAGAGGACGGACGTAGCCAAGGCCCCTTGCCTTGCCCCACGGGGGCTGTGCAGGGGGACAGAGAGATGCGCAGGATGGCAGGAGGGGGAGGAACCTGCTCATTTCAGACCCCACTGGCCAACGGGAGGATGGAACCTGCAGACTACCTCCACCTGGCAGCAATCCCTGTCCAAGGGTGGCCCCGCCTGGAGGCTCTTAACTGGCCAAAGGAGAGCCTGTCCTGGCACAGGCTTCATTCACAGGGCCCAGACACCATGGGACAATGCTGTGCCTCCCCCTGGCTCAGCGGCGGGGCTTTGCTTGTCCCTAGCACTGACCCGGCAGTACGGGGCACTCTCCCTGGCAGCAGGCGCCTCCCCTCCTACCGAAGCACCAGGAAGCAGGAGGGGGCTTCTCACCCAGGGGAAGCAAGGTCCAGCTGCCTCTGCTTCCCCCACGATGTCAATTTCAGCTCAGCCATGAAATTGACTAGGCTAACCTCAGCACTTGGGGGAGTGGGGGAGGAGCAGCCGGGCTCTAGCTGGCTGCCCAGCTTTCTTGTGGATTGACAAGAAAGACAGCCAACAGCCAGTGTAAGGACGGCAGGGTCTACGCTGACACCGCGTCACCCTATCTACACCAACCTAAGCCCTACACTTCTTGTTGTGGTGGTTTTCTGATGTGGGCGTAGCAGGGGAGTTACATCAGTAGGAGGAGCATTTCAGGCTGTACATCTCCACTGGTTTGTCTACAAAAGCTAACTTTTGTCGGCAAAACTGTAGTGTAGACAAGCCCTAAAGTCACGGTATGCCACATCTACCGCTTCCTCCCACCCAGAGGACTTGTTAGCCTGTCAAAGAAAGCTAGCAGGTCGGTGTGACATGATTTGCTCTTGACAAATCCATGCTGACTGTTACTTATCACCTTACTATCTTCTAGGTGTTTGCAAATTGATTGTTCATTATTTGCTCCATTATCTTTCTGGGTGCTGAAGTTCAACTGACTGGTCTGATCCATTGCTAACTTGGAGCTGTCCTGCCAGTGAACTGATGCACATCGTCCAGTCATTTCCTTCCTGTGATGACCCCCAGCCGTTACTTCCATAATAACTTTATCGAAGTTATTTCTCTCTCTACACCTAATGGGACCTAAGGACCTAAGTTTGTGTCTGCTGATTTCTGACATCAGGGCCTGCTTCTCTCCAGTAATATTTCTAACATAAGCATTCGTCTTTTTTTCCAGGCAGAAGATACACACTGCACCAGAACCGCATTTCAAAAGCTTCACTTTTCTTCTTGTCGGCAGCACTGATTTCCCATGATTCACATCCATAAATCATTATGGAACAAGTTGGGCTTTACACAAGTCACACCTTGTTCATTTCAAGCTTTCATGTTTTTTCCACGCTTTCTTAAGGGAGGCCATAGCTGAGCGAGCCATCCCTAGTCTTCTTCCGATTTCTTTAGAACAACCTCCTTGGTTGGGTGTATATGATCCCATAAAATTAAATTAATCTATTGCTTCTACGTTAATGGTGACATCCACTTGCATCCTGGTTTTGTTAGTTGTGGCAACATACATATTTTTCATTTTTGTTGCATTCACTATTCCTCACTATTTTTAAGACTCAATAAGATCTATAAGATAAGATAGATAAGTAGATAAGTTCATGGAGGATAGGTCCATCAGTGGCTATTTGCCAGGTTGGGCAGGGATGCAAAACTATGCTCGGAAGTGTCCCTATCCTCTATTTGCCAGAAGCTGCGAATGGGCGGCAGAGGATAGGTCATTTGATGACGACCTGTTCTGTTCATTCCCTGACGCACCTGCTACTGGCCACTGTGGGAAGACAGGATTCCCACCAGCTCAAACCTCTTCTCGGGTAACCGTGGTGCAGCCTGACAAAGACTTTTTGGAAGGCATGCTTGGGAGGCTGGTTTCCAGCAGAGTCGTTTTCATTTGATTCCGAAATTCATTGGAATTGTTCTCCTCATTCACACGTCTACCAAAGGGGCCTCAACTACCTACCAAGGGCAGTCAGGGAGGGACCACAGATGAAATGACAGATGACAGAGAGTCAGATGGGACCACAGACAAATACCACCCTTCTTTGATCTCTTTCTAAACTCTCAACCCCTTAGAAGATTGCTGCTAGGACAGCACAGAGCAGCTGGCCCTGCAAAGCCATCCATATTGCACCTCAATGCTGATCTGGTGTTTTAAATACCAAAGCATGCACCATACAATGCGTTCCCAAGTTGCCTTTCTGCTGCCAAGATCCTTTAAACAAAGGAAGAGTGGCCGTGGGCACAGAGAGAACCAGTGCAGCCTTAAAGCCATTGGCTGGCACTGGTTGCTGTTTAATTTCTCTCCAACCCTCCCTTATTATTAATCCCTAAGTGCATGACGTTGCAGGTGGAGCTGGAAGGCAGGCTTGGGCCATGATTGCTGCATGACAGTTGTCTGCGACATGCAGGAAAAACACCAGAAAAGCAACCAGGGCGAGGCGGTCATCCTCACAAGTGGTCATTCCGGCTCTGACATGTCTTTGCCAGTTAGCCCTGTCTTGAGCTGCTGTCTCCCAGTGTGTGGTGTTGATGCTACATCTCTTGATGCTGGTCTTGAGGGTGTCTTTCAAGCACTTCTTGTGGCCTCTCAGCTTCCTTTCTCCTTTGGAGAGTTGGGCGTACAACAATTGTTTCGGTAGGTATGCATCAGGCATGCGCACACAGCGCCCGCTCCACCGCAGCTGGTGCTGGATAATCAGGGCCTCAGCACTGAAGATGTTGGCCTCTGTGAGGACACTGATGTTAGTGTGGCGATCCTCCCACTGCATGTGGAGGAACTTCCGGAGAAAGTGCTGGTGCTGGCGTTTCAAGCTTTTCAGGTGTTCTCTAAAGGTCACCCAAGTCTCGTGGCCGTAGAGGAGAGGTGGGATTACCACCGCTTTGTAAACCAACAGTCTAGTGTGTGTTCTGATGTCGTAGTCGTGGAACCCCTGGTGAGACAGTCTGCTGAAGGCAAAGCGGATTCTGTGCTGAATCTCAAGGTCTATGTTTGCCCACTGTGAGTACCAGGGGCAGGGCAGAGCTGTCCACATAGAGCGAACGAAGCCTCGGCACTTCCTGTGTCGGCTGCTAATCCTGGATCTGTGGCACACTTCGTGTCCCGCCCTTGGGCCCTGGCAGGCTGAGAGATGCATCCTCATGCCCAGTGACAATGCCGGCCCATCCCCAGCTCCGACATAAGAGGGACCGTTGGCCTAGTACCTCGGCAGGCAGGGGAAGCACTAGGGAAGGGCACTGGTTTTATGCCAGGTACAGCATTGCTTTGTGCCCCAAAACCCACTACCTGCTCCACAAACTGCACTGCGCAGTTATCCTTCAGCAACTGCCATTCAGGGGCTTTCATTGTTCACATTCTTAAACAACACAGGGCCAACACCAGCTGTGTTCCTTTGCCTGGACCAGGCGACAGGGGGTACAACCCCGTTCACACCCTGCCTGGCTCCACTCTGGCGAGATCCAGCACCAACACCTGCTCTTCCCTGGTGCACAGGCCCAGCAGCGAAGGCTGGGTGGGAACGCCTACTCCCTTCATTAAAGCCAAGAGCAATAAATGGAGAAAGAAGCTCCTGAGTTGGAGGGTCCAGCAGGAAGAACAAGAGCAGTGTCACAAGCCCACTGCCAGCTGGGCCGTCCACACTCTTTGTCACAACACAAGATCCCAGATCCTCCTGCTGCTGAAGCACCCCAACAACTGAACTAAAGCAGACTCTGCCTTAGCACTCTGCAGTATAGGGCCCATGACACACAGCTGGCAGTTCCAATTCTGCCCATGGCGGAGTAGTGGGTGCACACTCGATAGCCAGTTCACTACAGCAGTGTCAACAAGAAAGAGAGTCACTCTCCTTGGAGACATCAGAACAGCCAGACTGGGTCAGACCAATGGACCATCCAGCCCGGCATCCTGTCTTCTGACAGTGGCCAAGGCCAGGTGCGTCAGAGGGAATGAACAGAACAGGGCAGTTATCTAGTGATCCACCCCACCATCCACCACCAGCTTCCGGCAGTCAGAGACTAGGGACACCCCGAGCATGATTTCGCACCCCTGATCATCCTGGCTAATAGCCAGTGATGGACCTATCCTCCATGACCTTATCTAGCTCTTTTTTGAACCCTGTGGTAGTCTTGGCCTTCACAATAGCCCCTGGGAACAAGTACCATAGGTTGACTGCCAGTGTGTGAAAATGTACTTTTGTTTGAAACCTGATGCCTATTAACTTAATTGGGTGACCCCTGGCTCTTGTGTTACCAGAAGGAGTAAATAACACTTCCTGATTCACTTTCTCTGTACCACTCCTGATTTTATAGCCCTGTCATACCCTCTCCTCTTTGTTGTCTCTTTTCCAACCTGAAAAATGCTAGTCTTTTAAATCCCTCCTCATACAGAAGCTGTTCCATACACCTCATCATTTTTTATGCCTTCCTCTGTACTTTTCCAATTTCTAATATATTTTTCTGAGAAGGTGCAACCAGATCTGCACGCAGTACTCAAGGCGTGGGAGTACCATGGATTTATATAGAGGCATGATGGTATTTTCTGTCTTATTATCTATCCCTCTCCTAATGGTGCCTAACATGCTTTTTTGACTGTTGCAGCACAATGAGTGGATGTTTTCAGAGAACTATGCACAATGACTCTGAGGTCTCCTTCTTGAGCAGTAACAGCTAATTGAGACCCATCCTTTTACGTGCATAGCTGGGATTATGTTTTCCAATGTGCATTACTTTGCATTTATCAGCGTCGAGTTTCATCTGCCATTTTGCTGCCCAGTCACCCAGTTTTGTGAGATCCCTTTGTGGCTCTTTGCAGTCTCTTGTGGACTTAACTATTGTGACAAGGTGTGGGGGGGGTGAGATCTATTCCGCCCCTGTGAGTCCTGCGCTCTTCCTGGCCCTGCCGGTGGTGCAGCGGGGGAGGGAGGTGAGCCGGAGGGGTAGGGAGAGACTGGGGCCTGCTACCTTCCCTGGGTCGCCTGTCCCTGGCCCAGCTGCCCGTGGTCGGCTTCCTGCCTTCCCCGGCTGGAGCCTCCGTCTCTGCTGTCGCGGCAGCAACAGTGGAAGTCCCAAGCTTCTGCAAACTGCAGCACTCCTCCTGTGAGCTCCCTCCTGGCTGCCCCTGCCTGCCTGAACTGGAGGCTTTTAACTGCTGGGGCAGTTTTCCTTGATAGGCCTCAGGTGGCCTAATTACCTTAAATAGCCCCGGCTGGATCATCCAGGGAATAAGGCTTTGCCGACCTGGCACTAATATACATGCCCTCCAGCACCCTTGCGTAGCCATCCGGCCTGGCCCTGTCACACTATCTTGAGTCATTTTGTGTCATCTCACTGCTTACCCCTTTTTCCAGATAATTGCTGAATATGCTGAACAGTACTGGTCCCAGCATAAACCCCTCAAGGACACCACTACTTACCTCTCTCTCTTCTGAAAACTGACCATTTATTCCTACCCTGGCCTGCTGGAATGCTGGTCCGTTCTGCGCTTGACATGCAGTCTGTTCCACACCTCGCGCTGCTCCCTGCACTCCTCTGACCATGCCACCAGCACCTGGCCACTCCCTCCTTCTGGGGCTAGCTCAGAGCAAGAGGGACATGTGCAAGAATCCCAAACGTTGCCCTGGAGCCAGCAGCTCACACAGCGGCAGACACTCCACGCTCCCAGCACCGACAGAACCTGTTGTTTAACAGCCTCTCAGAGAAGGTTTCCAAGGATGAGACCTTCCCTACTCTGGGCTTCTCCTTCTCTTTTGTTAATGGCAAGTGACAAATCTATTGTGAGCTGCCCCAGGTGCCTACAGGAAGGAGACAGGCTCTAGAAATGAGACAAGTGACCAACATGTCTGGCCACGGAGACATTGGCCTGTGCATGCCACTCACATCTCAGCAGAGTGAGCCAGTGCTGCACAAAGCACGCAGGCAGAGTTCAGGCTGGGTGGAGGCCAGCAGGCTCCCACAGCTCAGTCCATCCTTGCGGGGCATGTGCCAGCTTGAAAGGAAGCCTGTGATGCCAGCCAAAGGAAGGAGACGCTTTGAGAGTGACACGAATTAACAGGCGGGATCCATCACCACAGTGCCCTACTGCACTGAGGGCAACCAGCTGCAGCAATGCAAAGGCCATTCCATGCAGCCAGTGGCCCATAACGAGAGCATGTCACCCTGCCTACAGGCACCACCACCAGGAGAGCCAAGCACTCCATCTGGCATGCTGTCACTGCGTCCTGGGATTGCTCCGGTACGTGTTAGGGGGGAGCAAGGGAGGCTTGCACCCAATTCAGCTGCATTCAGGTACGAAATCAGCCACCACACGACAGGCTGCCCCAGCGCTGTCATGATCCACGGATTTCAACAAATGCTCAGACTGCGGGGAGACCCGGCCTGGGCTTTGGGATTGCAGCATTCCAAGCCAAACCAAGGTGGCCCGGGGGGCAAATGGCAGGTACGGGCTTCACAGATGGATGAGGACAAAGCAGGGTGGGGAAGAAACACGAGAGCAGCCTGCTGGGCGGTAGAAATGCAGGTCTTTGGTGTTTTGGAAATTAATGAATATCAGTTAAGGAGACAGATCCCTGAGCTCAGCCCCATGCACTTTCCTGCTCTACCTTATGCTGGGTGCCTGACCAGGCCAATCCAGACACACTCAACCCGGGTGTTACAGAGACTCACTTTCGCTGTATGACCAGCCAACAAAAAGAATAGAAAGCCCACCAAGAAATAGCCCAAGACAGCCTCTTTCAGGACACCTCTCCCCCCGACCATTCTGCATGGTCCCTGGTGCCAATGGGTTCAAATCTTGACAGTATGGTCTCAGGTCACCCTCCTTGTTCCATGATGCCAAGACCCTCCTCCAGAAGGCTGCGTTTGAAAGGGCTGTCCAAGAACAAAGGAAGGATGTCAGCTTCTGCTCCATTTCCTCGTGGTCTGGAAAGTCAAAACTGCCTGTAGAGCTGCCTAAGCCGCAAGGTACACTATGGCTCAGGCAAGCCACCCCCTTCGTTAACTCAGCTACACCGGGGGCTTTATGGCCCAGATCAGCTCTTCTCCAACAGAAATTTCCCCTCAGGATATTCCATAATGCCCTCAGCGACCCTGGCGTACATGAATCATTATGTGTATGTCTCCACTGCAATCAGAGGCACGCCTGGAGCACACGTAGACATCCCTATGCCAGCTTTGATCTAGCTAGCCTCAACAACAAAAGCGCCTGCTGAACAACCTGATCAAGGACCCAGGGGGTGCACTCAAGCAGCTACTGCCAGGTGATCTGGATCCCAGGAGAACTGCATGTCCAAATCCCTGAGACAGCTTGGGACATCTCAGCCCTGACCTATTAGAAGGAAGTTTTCCTTTGGAAGCCATGTCCCTGGGACACCAGCTCTAACCAGGACAAGGCTCAAGAGCCAGCCATCCCGCACTGGCAGGAAGTTGGGCTGGACGACCTAACGGGCCTTTCCCATCACCAACGCGAATCTTGATTCCCAGGCCTGCTCTAACCACTGCAGCGCACTCGCCACCCACAGCAAACTGCAGCTGATGGCCCCGGCTCAGCCAGGCAGCGAAGCGCATGTTGAACTGCGAGGGTGGGGATGACTCTCACACTGGCGCCTGGATGAATCTGGGATGCAGACTGCTGTAAAGGGCGGGCCCACAACACCCACATGGTCTGTGACCATCGAGTTCTGACCCAACACTCATTGCGTCAGCAACTCGGTGTCTCCCCCAGTTCTGAGCTCTGCTGTGAGAAACGAGTCCTAGCACGACAGGAGAAAAGAGCCGGGGCACAGCGAGGTACAGGCTTAGCCCACAGAGGAACTGCATCCCAGGAGAACCATTCCCGGGCTGCTGAGAAAGGACAAGGCTGCAGCGTTTTCCTGTAGATTTATTGCTGGTCCCTGGTCCCACAATCATGTAGTGAGAGAGAGCACAATAAAGACAGATAAAGACAAAAATCAATGACCATCAATCAACAGAGCTTTTCAAATCTCGGCAAAGCCGATGGGAAAGGAATGCACTAATCAATACGCAGCTCTCCTCCGGCACTGGCTCACACGCCGCCAGCCAGCCAGGGGCCATCGGCTACTGCAAACATGCTGCATCTCCTTCTGCTCGCCAGCCCAGGGCGGGGAATGGAAAAGCATGAAGCCAATACAGCTGGACAGCTTCAGATTTTTTGGAAGCAGAGATAGGGCCAGGGCCTGCGCCAGGGCAGCCTCCCGCTCTGTACTTCTTTGCAGCTTCAGTTCCTTTCAGCTGGGCTCCAAGTGCACTGAGACATAACACAGCAGCCTGCTGACACACTGACTGACCCGAAGATCGCCAGTGCCCCACCACACACAGCCCAGCCTCTGTTCCGTTCACACCACGAGCGCCTTTCACCAGCACCTGAGCTTTCGGGTGGTCACAGCGTCAGACCCACAAGGCCCAGAGAGCTCCCTCTGGCCTGCTCCACAGCAGGGCTTGTTTGAGCCCACCATGGGGGAAGGAAAGGTCTGTGTTTGAGGTCGGGCCCTTTAAATGCAGGCTCACCGACTCACCACGCTCTCCCGCCCAGGGGTTTGGGGACGGCTCAGCCCAAAGAGCGACACGTGGCCTTCGCCAGCACCATTAGGTCAGACTCCTTGTAACACCCCATCATTTCTGCAAACAGTGAGTAGAAATCAGGCTCTGATCCCAGTACAGGCAATTACCTCCCTTGGGAAAGGTGCAAGCATATTATGGAGCAGGGGAGGAGATGCCTCATTCAGTGTCTGATGTAGGGCTCAGCCCCACTGCAGATTAGCCCTCGTCACTGTACAAACACCACCTGGAATAACAGCTACAGCGTCACACCTTCTAGTGTCAGCTTTGGGGGTACAGGCGGGAGGAAACCACCAGCTGACCACCGCAGCGTTTGTGTCAGCCTGGCAGTACTGGGATCGGGCTACACACAGTGCCCTCTCGCTCTGCGTTAGGAGGGCAATGGCTCATGTCTCATCACCATCAAACCCGCTTGTCACATCAGCGAGCTCGCTGTTCCCGTCCCAGGTCTCTGAACTTCACTCACCACTGTGTGATGGGAGCAAATTCCGGTGTTACTCGATGGCTGCTGCCACTACAGCGCGGCACGCTTACCTCTGGGCATTATGCGATGCATGGCCACCGAGAGGAAGAAGATGGAGTCGCTGTAGTAGGCCCCCAGCCCAGCACTGAAGTGTTTCTGCATGGCCTCAACTATTGGGAACAGCTTTTCTGTCAGTACGGTCACATCATGGAATACCACCTGGGAGAGACACAAAACCACCATGAGGCTCATTTTGCTCAGCAGACGATACCCCATGTGCTGGGCACATTCACTGGCACTTTATTATTATTTCGCTGGATCCCAGCATGCTGGGCACCACACACAGTAAGGGACAGACCCTGACCCAAGGAGTTTATAATTTAAATAGATGAGACAGGGACTATTTTAACTCCGTTGTTCAGATGGGGAAACTGAGGCAGAGAGAGATTAAGTGACTTGTCCAAGGCCACAGAGGGAACCTGGGCAGGGCCAGGAACTGAACGCGTATCATAGAATATTAGAGTTGGAAGAGTCCTCAGGAGGTAAACTAGTCCGACCCCCAGCTCAAAGCAGGACTATTTAGCTGAGGTTAATCCCAGGGCAGGTTTTCTCAAGCCGCATCTTAAAAACATCTAAAGATGGAGATTCCACCACCACCCCATGTAACCATTCTAATGCTTCACCAGCCTCCTAGTGAAAAACTTTTTCCTAATGTCCAACCTAGACCTCCCCCACTGCAACTTGAGACCATTGCTCCTTGTTCTGTCATCTGCCACCACTGAGAACAGCCTAGCTCCATCCTCCCTGGATCCTCCTTTCAGGTAGTTAAAGGCTGCTATCAAATCCCCCCTCCTTCTTCTCTTCTGCAGACTGAACAAGCCTAGTTCCCTCAGCCTCTCCTCATAAGTCTTGTGCTCCAGCCCTCTCATCATTTTTGTTGCCCTCCACTGGACTCTCTCCAACTTGTCCACATCCTTTTTGTAGTGGGGGGCCCAAAACTGGACACAATACTCCAAATGCGGCCTCACCAATGCCGAATAGAGGGGAATAATCACTTCCCGCGATCTGCTGGCAATTCTCTTACTAATGCAGCTCAATATGCCATTAGCCTTCCTGGCAACCAGGGCACACTGCTGACTCATATCCAGCTTCTTATCCACTGGAACCCCAAGGTCCTTTTCTGCAGAACTGCTGCCTAGCCCGTTGGTCCCCAGTCTGTGGCTGTGCATCCCCTGAGCCACAGCCCAGGGCCTTGCCCACAAGTTCAGCCTCCCCACTGCAGCACAGATCAGGTGTGGGGAAGGGTCGGCCACAGCACGCTAACAAAATCCAACACCAAACAAAGCCGGACAGATAACAGCGCCAGCAGGAGGGCTGTGCCCACAGCAAAGGGTTTCTGACCCTGCTGCTGAGGCAGTGAGAATGTGCTATGGGCCAATGGCTGGGATTTGCTCTCATTTAAGCCAGTGGTAAAATTCCCATAAATGTCAGTGGTTAGGGACCCGAGAGCATCACCCTGGGAGATCTCAGTGTAACCACAGGTCGTCAGCAGGGGCCTGAACCTACAGGGTGTTACTGCACACCCGTGTCTGCAAGTTCTTTGCAGCAGGGTCTCTGCCTCCACCGTTTGCACAGGACTTGGCACATGGAGGGCACAAGCCATAAATGCTAATAAAGCGATCACCATCATCCGGCGAGAGCAAGTCCCTCCAGACCAAAGGTAACATCTTGCTTTCCCCATGCTGCTCTCTCAGCACACTTTATATCTCCACGACCCCTGTGCTGAGCGAGGTGGCATGACAAACTCTCTGCTGTGCTAGTCTGCTGCAGCTGGCTCTCATCCCCGAGTCTGGGCATGGGTGCTCACATGGACAGGCAGCTGCTGCAGCACATTGAAAGAAATAAAAATAACTGCTCATTCGCAGGTCCTGAGCCAAAAGCATCAATGCCACAAACGCAGCCTGTGTGCCTCTTTGCGGCTATGGCTTGTGTGCTACAGGCAGGGCTAATGCTGGGTGGAACACGTCACTTAGACTCATAGACTCATAGACTCATAGGTCAGAAGGGACCAATATGATCATCTAGTCTGACCTCCCGCACAAGGCAGGCCACAAAACCCTACCCATACACATTTATAACAACCCCGAACCCATGACTGAGTTATTGAAATCCTCAAAA
>ML675649.1:952739-981086 GCA_007922155.1 Mesoclemmys tuberculata | reverse complement strand
TTCTCTGCAGTAACTCAGTTCCCATCCCATCCAGCATTCCCACAGACCATTGAGCAGACTTATCTGCCGATAATCCAAAATCAATTGCTCAAATTAAACTATCCCATCATAACATCCCCTCCATATACTTATCAAGCTTAGTCTTAAACACTTCACAAACAAGGGCTGATTTCTGGAGGCTGGCCATGCCCGGAGAGTGCGAGTCCGCAGACAACCCTGCAGGTGAGCACCTGGCACGTCACAGCAAATAGCGCTGAGCGCATTTCGGCCCTGACTCCTTGGAGCTCCCAAGATGCTCTGAAGATCCTGCTAAAAGATCTTTTCTGAAAACATGCTGTTTATAAACCCGTTTGCTGCTCACATCGGACAGAATTAAAGAGACGCAAAAAAAAAAAAAAGTCTGGTTATTCTCATGAGCTACAGGAAAACAGAGCAATGAGCCCCACATGCTGTACTTCCCCGAGAAAGTGGAAATGAAACACATGGGGGCTAATGATGTGGCTGTTCCAAGAGAAGCAAGTGTTCCCAGATCGATTTCCTCAGCAGTTAGCTACTGAAATGTTACAAGGCCCTAGCTCAGGGGTTCCCAACCTTTTTGGTTTGAGAACCACAAATGTCATTTTTACAACCCTGAAGGGCCACCAGACTGTCAACTAATAAAAAATGTATTGATCTATACACCATCAAGGACGACAAATCACTGCATGTTTAAAGTAAACATTTTGATGCTACTGTGCTCATTTTACATTCACTATTTTACACCTAAAAACTGCTCCCAGTACATCACACCCTCACAGACAAAGCCCTAGTGTAGACGAGGGACTGTCACTACGCACTGAAACACATGGCCTGGCAGCTCAGTCACAGTGGATGACCTGCCAAGTGCAGGCCAAACCGGCAGGCACTGATTTTGGGAGTCCTGCCCCTCCTCAAGCATGGGGGGTCCTGGCTGCTCCGCCAGCAGCTCCCTTACCCCACCCCACTGCAACCAGACAGAAGGAGTTCAATCAGGAGGCTGCCTCCTCACTAACCTCCCATCCCCCTGGGTGCAGCAGGGACCCCAGAGCCTAGGGCCCAGGCGGAGCACTTTGCCGTGCTCCCTGCTACAGCCAGGAGGAGGGGAGCACTGATCTCCTGTCCCCTTGGCTGCAGCAAGGAGCCTACATCAGTCTTTTAGCTCCATGGCAACACGCTCCGCCTGGGTCCTTGAGCAGCAGTTCCCTATGCAGGCAGCAGGAAAGGAGCAGTGGGCCGCTCTGAAAGACCCGCAGGCCACATTTGTCCCATGGGCTGGGAACCACTGCCCTACTTTATTCTGAGATGTGATCTAAGCTGGCAAATGGTGACTTCTACGCAGTCCAATGTTCATTATCTAAATGCAATGATATGGGTCCCTGAGTCATGCAAGATAACCGAGGGAATTTTCAGGGTAATTAATAGTCATTAGGAAAATGACCCTGCTGCTGATAAGACAGTGTGGGATATCTGAGGCCTGGAAAATCAAGGTCATACTGTATTCTGTACGTAAAGGAAAACTGGAAATGTTCTGCCAGGACACTGGCTCTTCGGTAACATTAAATGCAGCCTGATCCTTGTGCTCCAGAGAGGACAAAGGATCTGTAATAACTGTGGAGCAGAAGCTGTGCAGTGCCTCCACACACGCCACAAGCAGCACTGTCTGACTAAAACACTGTCACTAGAAGAGCTGCAAATTCTAACCCGGACTCCAAGACCCAGCCTGAAATAGACCATAATGGGTTTTATTTAAATCCACCAAATCGAGAGGCCACCCATAAGAGGAAGAAGGCTCTGACGCCTGGGATACACAATAACGGACAATACCACCTTCCATTTTTCTGCAAGACATTCTATAAAAAGTGATGTCAGGGCTTTGCACCAATGTTTAGCCCTGCACATGGATCGTCCCTGGGATGTTGTCTAGTGTTATCCTGAAGTAGGACTCTTACCTGGATTGCGGATGTCGCCAATGAACAGGGAATGAAGTCAAATCTCTCTTTAGGCAGCATTGCTGCCTGACTCTGAAGAAGTGGGTCTGTTAATAGGGTAAAGATTTCTCCTGGAGTCCTCTCCAGGGATGGGCTCTTAGCAGAATTCCCCTCTTCAAGATGTGTCAGACACAAGCCAAGACGTTTTAGACACCATCTGCATTAGGAAAATGGCTCATGGTGAACATCAGCTGTCAGCCATAGGTCACATTCCTTGAGAAGAGAGTGCTCTAGTCCCTCTGTCTACACACGCTCTTGGCTAACAGTTGTAGGTCTATTTAGGGAGGGCTTTAGAGCCACAAGAAGGTGGCACTTGCTTTATAGCAGCCTCCATCCTTTGAGAGCTTTGAGGACTGAAAATCCTAGTCTTTTTATGACAAGCTGAAATTGTTGCTGAGCTACTGAAACGATCTCACCCTGACACTAGCTGGAAACACGTTTGTCATGAACTTGAGAGAGAACAGGGAAGAGTGGAGGGGCAGGAAGGGACAAGTGTGAAGCTCCCCCTCCATCTCCAAGCCAGCTGGGGAAGACATGTCAAATGGCAGGTAATCACTGGCGAGGGATCTAATCAGACACGCTGACTCCCGAGGTATTGAATCTGGTTTTACTCAACTCAAACAAGTGTTAAATGACTTTTTTGTTTTGGTTTTTACCACATAGTTTCGTAGCAATCAGACAATTAACACAGGGAATGCCAGTGAAAAATGAGGTAGGATCAGAGGCTGAAACCGGGAAAGACATGTTAAAAATGACAGACAAGCTGGATATCTTCAACTCACCAGGGCCTGATGAAGCGCACTCTAGAATACCCCAGGAGCTGACTGAGGAGATGTCTGAGCCACTAGCAATTATCTTCGAAAATTCATGGAAGACAGAAAAAATTCCAGAGGACTAGAAGAGGACAAATGTTGCGCCAATCTACAAACAAGGACAACCTGGGGAATGACTGACCACTCAGCTTAACTTCAGTGCTCAGAAAGATAATGGCGCAAATAACGAAGTGATCAATTGGCAAACACCTAGGAGATAAGATGATAAAGTAACAGTCAGCAAGGATTTGTCAAGAATAAATCATGTGATCCAACCTGACAGCTTTCTTTGACAGGATAACAAGACTTGTGGATGAGAGGGAAGTGGTAAATGTGGTGTATTTTGACTTTAGTAAGGCTTTTGATACTTTCTGCCATGACCTTCCCCTAAACAACTAGGGAAATAAAATCTAGATGGAGCATATAAAGTAGGTGCAGCACTGGTTGGAAAATGGTTCTAGTTATCAGTGGTTTACAGTCAAGTTGGAAGGGCATATCGAGTGGGGTCCTGCAGGGACCAAGTCAGTATCTTCTTCAGTGATTTAGAAAATGGCATGGAGATATACTTATAAAGTTTGCAGATCATCCTAAGTTGGGAGAGGTTGCAAGTGGTTTGGAGGCTAGGATTAAAATTCAAAATGATCTGGACAAATTGGAGAAATGATCTGAAGGAAATAGAATGAAATTCAATACGGACAAATGCCAAGCACTCCACTTAGGAAGGAACGATCAGTTGCACACATACACAATGGGAAAGGACTGCCTAGGAAGGAGTACTGTGGAAAGGGATCTGGGGGTCCAAGTGGATTACAAGTTAAATATAAGTCAACAGTGTATGAGTGTTGCAAAAAAAACCAAACCAAAACAAAAAAAAACCCACATCATGCTGGGATTTATTAGTAAGAGTGGTGTAAGCAAGACACAAGAAGTCATTCTTCCACTTTACTGCATGCTGATCAGCCTCAACTGGAGCATTGTGTCCAGTTCTGAGCGCAACATTTCAGGAAAGATGTGGAAGAAGAGCAACAAAAATGGTTAAAAGTCTAGAAAATGTAACCTACAAAGTCAAAAAAATTGGGAAATGGGATTAAAAAACCAGGAGAAGGGAAGACTTGAGGGGGACATGATAACAGTTTTCAAGTGCATAAAAGGTTACATGGAGGAGGGGAAAAAATTATTCTCCTTAGGACAAGAAACAATGGGCTTAAATTGCAGCAAGGGTAGTTTAGGTTGGACATTAGGAAAATCTTCCCAACTGTCAGGGTAGTTAAGCACTGGAATAACTGGAGGTTTTTAAGAGGTTACATGAACACCTGTCAGGGATGGTCTAGATATTATTTAGACCTGCCATGAGTGCAGGGGACAGGACTAGATAACCTCTCGAGGTCCCTTCCAGTCCTATGATTCCATTTATTACCTGCATGCCACATTGCCCCGAAGCCCCACCACAATCGCCCCTATTCTGCTTGGTCCTGAGCACTCACATACAACAGTCCCTTTGCTGGGAGCTTTGCCGGAACATGCACTACAAGACAGTTGAGCAAAGACAGCAGGGCTTGGCCCCATCAACTGAGTGGCAGGAAATGAAAATAACAGGAAATGTAAGGGGATTGTTGGGAACAGGCAGTGGAAAAGTACACAAAAGCAGTGCAGCAGCAGCACCGGGCTGGGGGGGTGGGACGAGCAGAGAACAGCATCAACATGGCGCAGGGCCATGGCATGATCCCTCGGCACTCAGCGCTGTCAGGACTAGACCCGCAAAGCTCCTGGTCCCAAGTGACTGCGAATTCCCCAGCAGCCCTTTGGAGAGATTTACAGGTGGCTGAAGCCAAACAGAGAAACAAACCCTCCAAACAAGCCTGACTCCCTATAGCCTGTGCGACAGCTCCCTGCCGTCACGCAGCCCTCGTGGGAACAGCCTGCCCCAGGGAGAGGAGCCAATCCACTCAGGCAGCTGCACCCCTCCTGGGACCTAACACAAGGAAAGACAAGGGCACAAGAACGCTGGCAGCAGGGGGAAAGAGCCAGAGCTGGCTCCCAAGGCGAGGAGCAGCATTCTTGTCTTCAGTTTCAAAGGGCCCATTGTCAAGGCAGGACTGCAATGGCCAGTGGGCTCCCCGGAGCTGCTCTCCCTCACAGCGCTACGCTCTTACAGCCGGTCGTGTGCTGCAGTGCAGGAGGGCTGCACAGAGGAAACGGGATAAGCCTGCGACTGAACCCCCGTTGTGGTGCGGAGGAGCTGCCAGTGCACTTCTCAGAGCACTTCACAAGCCTGTTTCTCCTGGGTGCCGGGCATCTCTCTCTCCCCTGTGGGCTGGGAAAGGGAGGCAGGCAGGTGAAATGCTGCAAATGGAGATGGGAGGCATCTCTTTCTACAAGCTGCTCTCTAGCTTGGCCAGTGGTTCTGGGCTGGATGTGGGGCTAGCTGAGCCGTTCGCTAGCCTGTGCTATGCATGAGATCAGCCGAGAGCGTCGACATCTAGGAAAGTGACCCACCCAAGGGCCCAGAGGAAGGCTGTGCCGGGGCTGGCAGTACAACGGGGACACCTGGCAAGGGTGAATGCATGCACATCCACCCACTGCCATGCCCACTGCTAAGGGATGCAGACCTGTGCGCTGCAAGCTCTCATCAGCCGAAAGCTGGGGGCCATTCCTCTCTAGCAGCAGCCATCAAGGCCTGTGCCACTGGGGCCAGAGGAGCTGAGATCTGCCCATCTCTCCAGGCAGTCTGAGCGTCCATGAACTGGGGACACCGCTGCACGGCACGAGGTGCCAGGCGCTGGGTACTGTGCGGAACGTGCGACAAGTGCTCACGCCATCTCAGGCCTGTTCCTGTGCCCAAGACCCCTCGGCACCAGCTTCTCCAGCCTGGCAGTCGAGGGCTCAGCAGCACCCTCAGCTCTGCCCCGGGGACGAGCCGCTCAGGGCAGGGGAAACTGCGTAGCAAAGGGGGCACTGCTCACCCTGGGGGAGCCAAAGCCAAGGACAGGCCCTGCTGGGGCATTTCAGGCAGGAAACGATGTGAAATCAGCAGCACTCGTGCTAGGGCAGGGCCCCGCCGGGTTATACCTGTGCAGAGGGGTTGCTGAATCCCAAGCCTTTGGTGGGGGGAATTCATTCCTTTCTGAACCACGCTCCCCACTCCACTGAACGCCAGCCTGACAGCGAGCCCTCGGGACAGGCAGCCCTGAAAGCCATCTGCACACGGCATCGCATGGGGCGACAATTGCTCCACACAGCTCACATCCTGCTGCACCCAGGGCTCACTGCGGGCCCTCAGCAACGAGAGCCACTGAGCATTGACTCCAGGACCCCTCTGGCCTGACCCTGCGAGATGCTGTGCGTCCATGGCGCTCAGCGCGCACTCAGGACTAACAGGAAGAGCTGCATGGCCGTCTGCACTAGACAGCAAACACCCGTCCTGGGGAGCTGGCACAGCATCAGGCTGACACACCCCAGCACTGCTGTCCGGAGAGGCATGGAGCTTTAAAACGAAAGGCATTGCCCCTCCGGGCCTGTCACTGCCTGAGGAAGTTGCAGCTGGCATATCCCATGGATTCAGAGACAGCTTATTGCAGACAGCCGGCCCTTCCTGGGGAGGAGGGCTCTGTTTCCTCCAAACGCCCAGAGAGGAAAGGGAGAGGAGAGCTCAGACACCACCATGGCAGCTCTCGGAACCAGGCCCATCAGCCCAACACCTGGGGGCTGGGAGAAAACATTTCTCCCTCCTCCCCCCAGCAGAAAATTAGCTGCAGCCACCTTGAATACATTTATAGGAGGCCCAGGGCCTGCTTTGAATTGCACATGACCCCAAATACAGCCCGGTATGTTCCATTCAATATTTCACACAGTGAATCTGTGGGCACACAATTAAAGACCCAGTGCTTGCACCGATCCATGGGACCCTTCCAACCTGCATGGCTGGGGCCGGCGGAGGACAATGCTGCAGAGAACAAGGCCAGGTACAGGGAGCTGCTGCCGCCTCTCTTTGAGCTGGACACCCCTTTCTTGGGACAGGGGGACCCACATGGTGCCCCCTCTCCGGGTCCCATGCCACCCCAAGTCTGACCTGTGGCAATCAGCACTGCAGCATGCCGAGTGAATTCCCTGATGTGGGGGGACGGCCCTGCATGGTCAGGGCTCTCCCCAGGGACAAGAGAGGGGGCAGGATGTGCCCTGCAAGGTACAACCAGTGCCACGTTAAATACCAAATGTGGCAGGAATCCTGGAAAACCACAGGCAGCAGTGACGCTCCTCCCTGCCACGCTAGCCATGGCGCATAGGAACACAGCCTCCCAGGGTGACCAGCAGCACCCATGGGACAACCCAGCAGATGAGTGAGAGAACGGGGGGGGAGGGGGGGAGGGAGTGACAGGCACCCAGGGTGGCTAGCGGTGGCCGCCAGCCCCTGCCCTCCCCCATGCTGTTGGGTAGCAGGGCTCGAGTTCTGCCATGGCAGAGACTCCCCTATCCTCCAGTAGACTCTGTGGCTAGGGGGCAGGCCCCACAGTCTGTTCCACCTGCCACCCCCACACGACAGGGAAGAGATCTCTGCGAGGTCCCTGCGCTATCAGCCCTTTCCCGTGCGGTGCCTGGCTGGCACAGAACCCACCCGGTGAGTAGCAGAGACTCCCCACCAGGCCGCCACCCCCAGGCTGCCCACCGGAACCATCTGCATTTACAGCATCGTCCAGGCCTCAATGCAGTCAGCAGCCCCCCCACTGACTAGTGGGACTACTGCCTTGTCCCTCGTATCCAAGTGCCAGCAACCCAGGAGTGAAAAGCTGCTGCTGCAGGAGTCTAAGCACAGCACCAGCTCGTCCGGCTCTCCTTACTATCCAGTCTGTGAAGTACTGTGTCTGTTAGAGATACCAACTGCGACTGGAACCCCTGTGCCTGGCGCCGTACAAACAGAGTAAGAGACGGTCCCTGCCGAAGTGTTTGCAGCCCGAACAGGCAAGGCGACCAAGAAAGGCTAATCATCCCCATTTTGGGCTGTCTGCTTCCCTCGGTCCCTAATTTCACCCAAGAGGCAGGTGAAAGCTACTAGACTGGCAGCCTCCCAAGGCGGGGGTGGGATAAAGAGAGTGATTTAATGGGGCTGGACAAAGCACCGGAGAATGCTGGATAGGGAATGATCCCGGGGCTCTGAGGGTATGGACGTGGGGTCCCGCTAATTCTCAATCAGTCTCGTTAAAGGTTTGTCAGTCCTTACTTTTTCCGAACAGAAACTGAGGTACAGAAAGCTCACCAGCAACCAGACTGATGCCACGGACTGCACACGCAGCCAAAAGCAGGTTGGGGTGGCAGTTCATTAACCCTGTTCCCTTGCTCCCGCTGTTAGCAAGATCATTAGCAATGACAAGCACCTAAGTGAATTAAACACTTTACCTAATTAGGGCACGCTCTGAAAAGCATAAAGCCTCCGCACCCTTGAACTGGAGGTGCCGGGAAGTGATGGGAGAGCGTTCTGCAGTGCAGAGCAGTAAATCCGCCTCGTCTGCGGCTCAAGATTACAGGACTTCAGGCCGCAGCAGAGAGCTCCTTCAAATCAACGACTCTCCCAGAGTGTCACTGCTTTCTTCCTTACAGGGGAAGCCCCTGGATTTGACACACTCAGACCCACAGCATGAATGTGGCTTGCCAAGGTTGCACAGCGAGCCTGGCAGAGCTCAGAAGAGAGCCCAGCTCTCTGGCACTAAGTCCTGTGCCTGAACAAGGCGTCCTCCGCTTCAGACTCACCAGCAGAGTACGAGGCGGCCGCGAGGCTGAGTGATTTCTGACAAGTAACTGTCACTTGGGCCCCGTGACAAAGAAGAAAAGGCAGATTACTGAATCTCCACATTGGCATGGACCCAGAGCAAACCGGCGACTGAGGGGAATGAAGTGTCAGCTAGGGTGCTGGAAGGGCTTGTGTCCTGGCCCCAGGGAGACACTGTTCCGTGAGGTTGGAGGAGCGCTCTGCGTGTGCAAGGTCTTTTGTCTCCGGTCCCACTTCGTCACAATGACAGAGCACCCTGCCAACCCCATGGGGCGGCAAGAGGCTGATTCTCAGCAGCTGGTCCACCTACAGCCACCCTCTTCCCAGAGCCCTCAAGAAATCACTGATCATTGGGATAGGAGACTGCCCTGAAATACGCCAGGTGCTGCATGAAATGGTGCTGGTGGCACATTCAGTGACTGGCCTCCTACCTCTGAGCCCGGGGCGCTGTGCGGCTGACAGCACTTTCCCTTGACAGCACCAGGCTCTCCGGCAGCCAAGATCCAGAGAGGCCTCTAGGCTCCAGCGCCCAGGCTGCCAGGTGCCACCTGCGAGCTGCTCTCTCTTATGCTGCTGCCCATTGGCAGTGACTGGCACAAGAGGGAAGCAGGCCTTTTGCCCACGGGAAGGGGGAGGAGGCCTCCTTCATTTAAACGCTCTGCGGGGGGTTGGGGACTGCAGCTAAAGACTGCTCTACGCCAACAGGGGCAAGGGAAGCTGAACACAGAAACGGGCCACTGCTGGGCCCTTGGCCTCCCCACACAGCTTCCAACAGAGACACCAGCCCGCCCACTTGCCCTTAGTGTCACAGGCCTGCCATGCCCCAGTCCCCGAACTCGTGGGAGGGGGGAGCATCTCGCACCCCTGCTCCCCCAGCTCTCGGACAGCATACAGTAGGAGGAGGGGGGGAGGAAGCGTGCAGCCCTGCTCCCCAGTGCCTTCCATTGCCCCTTGAAGGTCTGGCAGGGAATCCCGGCCGGCACCTCTGCCGGACATGGAGGGTGCGGCCCAGGCCTGGGAGGAACACATGTTCCCTGCTCCCTTAGCCCCGCCAACAGAGCAGCCTGCTGGGAACCTGCACAGCGGTGGGATTGGCCCACTAGCAGATGGGCTGAGTACTGACAGCTCGTCTCACCCCAGACACCAAGGGGCCCCAGGAGGCTGCAGACTGCGCCAGGGATGGAATGGAGGAGGCAGCCAGAACCCAACGCTCATCAGCTTTGCCCTCTGCCGCAGGAAGAGTCTCCCACCGAGGCAGAGTGCCCACGGGACCCAGAGGCCAGCAGCGGGGACCCCTCAGCGATACTGAATTATAAGTGGCTCCTCTGCACACGCGCTGTCCGCAGGGACTGGAGCGACCTGCTACTGAAGGCCCAAAGACGCTGCTGTGTCTGGACGGGACCAGCTGCCCTTCACATGCCCGTGGTTGCTCCCTCCCCTCAGGCGAGGCAGGCTGCAGCTCAGGCTGTAGCAGGGGGTCTGCCTGTGGCTGGTGGAGATACAGCCTGATGCCGGCAGAGAGGGTGCGTGTAAGGAGTTTGTTCCTTTATGAAGGGCTGTTCCACAGGCCACGCGGGAGCCCAGGGGTGACTCAAAAGCATTTGCTGAGCGATCGGCACACAACAGCTTTGTCTGGCCTGCAGGGGAGCGCCAGGGTGTGCAGAACCACGGCTGGTGCTGAGCGTTGTGAATCCACACGTACCCCCTTTCCTGGGGCAATGAACGGAAAGGCAGCCCGCTCAGAACTGGCACAAGGGTTTCTTTTTTACCACAGTGCATATTCATCCCTGGAACTCGCTGCCACAAGATGATACCGAAACCAGGCATTTGAAGGAGGATGAGACATTTCTCCGGGTAACAAGAATGGCCAGCGTCGCGTCACACAGGATAAACATTTACAGGGGACAAAAAAACCACCTCAGCTTCAGGGCCTGAGCCAGACTGTACTGACGTGGGCCAGGAAGAAACTTCCTGGTGGACTAGTCGTCCCCTCGGGGATTGTCTGCACCATGGTCGGAGGCCGCTGCCCCAGCCGTTGTCAGTGATGGGGATACTGATCTGGGGGTGGGGAGGGAACGGCTATGTGAAAATGCTTGTGGTGGGGTTTCTCCAACTCAGGAGCCATGGGCAGCTCACACTCTTCCCCCCTTTCAACATGCACAAGAAAAATCAGCCAATGGATGCATCTGTCTCCATTTGTCACACGTTCCTCGGCCTCATAGACTGTGAGGTCCCCAGAGCCCAGCACAGCAGGGCCCCACCCGCAGCCACACCTCTGGATGGCATCATGATATGAACAGCTACTTCACTGTGCCGCATGGAACTAGTGACTTGGACAACTCCTCACATCACGACCGATCCCTGAACCAGCCACTGCCTTTGTGCTAACAACGGCATTGTCCGGGCAAGCGTTGGAGCAACACAACACGCACGTGGGGGGAAGGACAGAAATGGTTCCACCAGATTCTGTAGCCTCGAGAAGAGGCAAAGGAACACAGGCTTCCATCCGAGCTTTCCCGTTGGCCACCGTCGAAGGCATGCCCGAGGAGAGATCAAGTCCTGTATTTAATGTGCCCATCACCATGGTATCAGGACAACCTGTCTGTGCGAGCACAGAGGAAGGTGCATCTAAATGTCAATGATTTCACTTTTCAGATGAGCTCGGATCCAGTGTTCTAATGAGGAAGGCAGGAGAGATGCACAAAAGACAGCAAGTGCATCTGGGAGGAAAGTCTATTATTAGCCACAGGTTTTGTCTTTTGGGTGACATGATGAGCACGAAAACCCTTCTGAGGCACTGCTGCAGAGAGCACTTAAACACTAGTTACATCATTTAAGCAATAATTGCACTCTCAGGAGACCATCTCTGAGTGGATAAATGGCAAGGCCAACGTACGATGGAGCTCTCTCCGACCCCTGTAATACCCAGATGCAGAGAGGACTCTGGCATTTCAATCACATTCATCTCAACGCAGCCAACAAACCTGCTCTTCGGGGCTTGTGTACCCAGCCGTGCTGGAGCAGGGCAAGGCAGGAGCGCTGTGCAGGGAAGCCGATGCTGTCTAGCTATCGGGGAAGCACAGCAGCAGGGAGCATGTCCAGGGTACGCAAGGAGCTCTTCCCCTCTGCACAGGGGCCAGGACGAGGGCTGCTAGCATCCCAGCAGCGCGCACGTGGCACCATTTCCAAGGACAGTGCTGACCTGTGCTTCAGAGAGCCCTGGAAGGATCCCAGAACATTCCACCAGCCGCTCTCGGGGAGGTGAAGCTTGTCAGCCCACAACCACACGGCTATGCCTCCAAACGGTAAGAGCAACAAGTGTGGCCCTGAAATGCCAGTAGGAACAGCAGCACTGAGCTATCCCTCTGCTCGCGGAGGTGAAGAGGGGCTACCAGGTCCCTCACGGCACCAACCACCAGACTGGACCGAGCAGTGGCATGCTCTTAGGAACATGAGGTCTGAGGCTCCCGCCGTGCTGTGGAGTTACTGTGTATTTACATCAGTGAACACGCAAGGAGAATCAGGTCCCTGGAGTTACCCAACCCCTGGCGTGTGGAAGGAGCCCCAGATTTGCCTGGCTGCAGCAGCAGCACACCAGAGAAAGGACCATGTGACTGCAGGGAGCAGATCTTCGGCAGAGAATGCCGTTTTCATGCAAACCGCAGGATGAAGCGACTGCCTCTAGAAACACAAGGCGCTGGAGACCTGCAAGCATCAGCAGATTGCTCCTGAGCGTGCAAAGCCAAAGCACCGCACCTGAGCCTCAGCTCCACGCCTCACTCCAGGATCCCGCAGCTAGGAAACAGCACCTGGAGAGCCTCAGAAGCCTGTGACTGGGCTACACGCAGGCCAGGTGTCCTGAGCGGGCTGAGAACCACGCAGCTGCACAGGAAAACGCAGCGACTGATTTGCCTCTTCTCGCTCAGGGCACGGGTGCCATTAACCTGGGAGTCTGCCAAGGGCGCCAACAGACTGGGAGGCTCTGGAGCTGTAATTCCCGCAGGGTACCTCCCTGCCAGAAGCCAGCGTTCTCCTGGGCATTCTCAGCCCCTGCATAGGTGCAGCGTGCTTCAGTAACCCTACCAGCATAGCACGATTGCACGTCACCACACGCGTGCAAGACACGACGGGGGCAAGAAGTCAGTGCCAATGCTGGCTCGTGTGCAGCACTCTGGGATGTGGGAGTGGAAGCCCCGTTGCGTTGCTGGATCCCTCCCCCCAGCCATATATAGTTCTCTCATTTTCTCGGTGGCACAAGCATCCGTGCAATTAAGCTTGCGACAGCAAAAACTCAGCTAAAGGCAGCCTGCTTGTGACCGTCTGCCACACGGGCTCCTCAGGGGCCACAGCCCTGCTCCAGGCCCCAGTTCCCCTACAGAGCAGGTGAGTGACTCACAGCTCTCCTCAGCTGTGGGCTTCCAGGTGGCCTGTGAGAAGTGGGCTGCGCAGAGGGGGAGGGGCTGGGATCCTGGGTGGACGGGAAGCAATAATTGATTCATCTAGCGCCATTGGCCAGGACACTGCCCATTGCTGTTAAAAGCTGCGGCTGAAATGAATGAAGCAGACAGGGAGAAGGGAGGGGACTGGGGGCTGCAGAGGGCACTGTCCTGGCTCAGAGACAGCGAGGGGCTCTCCAGGGAGCTGCGGAGGGCAGCGAAGAGCTAGAGGAATGAAGCAGGAGCAGCTGGGGGGGTGCGGTGAAGAGCAGAGGGGGAAGGGAAAGCTCTAGCCAGCCAGCCTAGGGGAAGCCTGTGTCACACCGCAGGGCCCAGCACAGCAGAGGCCTGAGATGCAATGGTGGGATGGGCTTCAGAGCATAGACTACCACAACCTCAAGGCTGGAGAAGGTCTCCAATATAACCACACACAATAATCTTCCCATGCTCTGGCTGGCGGGGCAGGGCAGGGCAAGGAGAGATCTACTGGTTTGTGCCCAAATTCGGAACTGGGAGCTCCTATGGTGACCCTGCTCTGCCCGGCCAAGCTTAACCGGTAATGAAAGAGGGGCTGGGGCTCGAGAAACAGCAAGGCCAGCGGTGCTGAGGCTCAGCCCTCTGCTACGCAGGCTGTGCGGTCAGCTCTGAGCTGGCGGTTACAGCTTCGGCCCAAGGAGGGGCTGCTCCGTGCTGGGGGCTGGCAAAGGGGCACGAGAAGGTGGACGTTCACAGGTTGCCAGCACCTTGTCTTAAACAGCCATGATGCAGCAGCAGCTTGCAGCCCTCCAGGCTCAGAGCTCGCCCTGCTATGCAGACCCCAGCGAACCCAGCCCCAAGAACTCACAGGCTGCGTGCCAAGACACAGCGAGGAGCAAGTGAGCTGGGCGGGGAGGGGGAGACGTGCTAACAAACCAGGGTGGGCATCACGCCCAGCCCATCAGGGCAGTAATCGCAATCTGGTCCTGCCTGTACCAGTCCAGCTCCCCTGAGGTCAGCATTAGCCCCTGGGCAGCCCCCGCCTGCCGCGCTGTCTCCGCCCAGCCCCAGAAGGGGAAGCTGCTGCTGTCTGTGACACACCATGTGTCCAAGGTCCTCTGTTCCTTCACTGCCACTTCCTCATCATTAATAAAAGCCAGTGGCAGCATTTCCACCGCGCTGCCATGCTAACAATCACCCTCTGCCGCCCCCAATAAGCGGCCGGCAGCCAGGGACTTGCACCGTTTCTCTAGGGAGCTGTCACCGACCCAGCAGAGTTCGCTGTCAGGGGGATGGCCAGGGTCCAGCACATGCTGGCGCTGGCACCTGGCAGTGGGACATACATGCCTGGAGGGCAGAGGGGAAATGTCACATGTACAGCATGGGCTGCTGGCCTGGACACTCCTTCCTGCAAATCCATCTGTCACTCCTTGTCACCCTCGCCCCACACAGTTCCTCGGCCGCCCTGGGCCTGATCCCTCTCCAGCCGGGGAGGCTGATGAGATCATGGTGTCACTCCTGACTTTAAACCCTCAATGTTTGCTCCCTTCAAATGCTTGGGGAGAGTTTTCCTGCCTCCCTCCTCCACCCAGCCTTGCCATTTTGTGCTAGGCTCCGCGCTGCTCCCACTGCATCTGTGGCAAAGTCCCATTGTCCACAACGGGGCAGGCTTCATCGCAGGTGAGCCAGAAAGGGCAGGCCTGCAGCACCTCGCCTCTCCGCTGGGGTCTCCTGCTCAGCGCTGAGATCAGCCTGCGCACACATGGGACAGGGCTGAACAAAAGCAGCCACGTGGATTCCAGCCGCTTTGGAAACACACACAGCCAAACAGCAATGGGCAAAGCTACTGGAAAACAGACCAGAAAAAGAACTGCCGAGAACCAGCTGGGAAATAACAGTATTCAGCGTGTTCTTTTAATTACCACAGGCACGTCTTCCCCACAAACCTCAAATGGGGCGCCCCCATCTTCTCTAGAGAAGCTACACTCGGATATTTTAAGGGCCCTTTTCCTTCTCCCCAGCAGCAAGCTTATCTGCTGTAATTTTGTATTTCATTATTTATTTGTGTTGCCGCTCTCAGTAAATCTCTAGTGCAAAATCTGACTTGGTTCATTTAGGACTCAAGGAAAGTGTGTCTGTGGGTTTCCTGCGCAATAAACACGTCTCGCATCGAGAAGAGACCCTTTCTGTGCACACCCACTAAAAACCAGGTTCCATTTCTACTTCCCCCGCTTCCCCTGTCAACTAGCTTTCCAGCAATGGCATGAGCACAGCATTACAGCTCCATGGTTTACAGGCAGCTCAGCACAGCTTCGCTGCTGGGTCAAATCACGGGAGAAGGCAAGAAATAATCCACTCTGGTACACAGTTTTTCATGGAGGATCTCAAAGCACTGCACGAAGGGGAGCCGTGAGGGGTTATTATCTACATTACAGGGGAATGCAAGACATGGAGAGTGAAAGACGCCAAGCGAGCGAGCAGCACAGCTGGCAAACATCAGATCACAATGATGCTTCTTTGTGACAGGCGGGGAGAGCAAGCCCTGTTTTACAGCAAAAATAGCTCTGGCAATTAGAAAATGGGTAACTCTGATTACAAGATGGGCGAACGGTTCATTTGGTAATTGTTAAGTCCAGCACACACGCACGCCTGCCCCTCTGCAAAGCACTGCCAGGAGGAGACAAAGAGAAGCATTGCTTCGCAGCTGTCACATCAGCTTTTTCTTTTTAAATAAATCTCTGCTAACCCATCAGAAGGCAGCTCTCCCAGGAGGAGACCCACAGCACAGGGTGTCCACCACCACAGTCTCAAGTGGGAAGGCACCTGCTAAAACAAAGAGACCTGGCCAACTGACGACTGGCCAACACAACTTATTTTAACACAGAGTTGAATGAAACAAGCCTGGGGTCAGAGCCTGAAGCCATGATTCTCACGAGCAGTTCCACGGAGCCACCGAGCACAGGGACCTGTCGTTGTAATTCCACATCTGGACACGCTGTACACTGTCTGGGTCTGGCCTGCGAGATCAGACAGAAGCATGATTTCCCAGCAGGAAGAGGAATCACAGGTAGTTCCAGTCGCTGTGATGGGTCACTGGTCAGCATCAAGCTGCCCATTATGTAAACTTACGGACAGTGGCGTGCGCAGAGCTAACACACACGTACTGCCCGCGTAACACACAACAGGCCTACGACTGGTCGCACACTGGAGATTCAGGTTTCGCGACTGCCTCTGGACTCCCAGATCAGGACGCTCTCAAACACCAGGGGAGATGGTGCTGCTCCCACGCCCCAGCCCCTACCCCAGAAGGGATTTATTCAGCGTTTCAACTCAGGCAGTAAGTGCTGCAGGTGGATGGCAACGCGAGAGGAAACGGGATGGCGCGAACAGATACAATCGAAGCTGCTAACCGGTCTGGGGGTGCTCAGAGGAGGGAGCTGGCAGGGTCCTTGCTAGGCCCTGCTTCCTAAGTGAACAGCGCCCTCCTCTGGATGCTGCCGAGCGCTGCTCTGCTAAACGGCTTTCCACCCCAGCGTCCAGGGTCAGACCCTCACTCGCTGAGCTATGGGAAATCGCTTGGGCCAAGTCAGTAACCAGCACCAGTCCATCTGCTGGGGAGGCAGAAGCCACCTCCGATTAGCGGCAGTGCACAAAAGCACATCCCCCAAACTGACTGGGAGGCAGCTGGGCTCATGGCCACTGCTGCTTTTGGGGGCCAACGAGATGCAGGGTGATGTGGCCATCTCAACAGAACGCTCTCTCCGGAGCCCTGCGTACTCTGCTTCGAGGACAGGGCCTGGGCGTACACATGCCACTCCAGCCCGGGGGCAGGAAGAGATCCATCGTGCTGGCAACCCTTTTCCAGCTGTCATGGCTCTGATCTTCCAGGAGGTAGCCATTTGGCACCAGCCACCTGTGCCAATAGCACTGTCGCCTCCCCACTGCTGTTGGAAATGCACCGTGAGGGTAGGTCTGCCTCCGCTGGGCCATGCAACCACTGCCCTACCTGACAGGCCCACCCCTGCATGCAAAGTGCAGACTGCAGAGGGCAAACTAGCAGACAGCACAGTCAAGGAGAGCCTCTTTTACCTGTGGCACCCTGCATTTGCAGTTGCACCAAGACCCTCACCTCTGGGGCCAGTCAGCTCCAGTCTGTACCACGAAGCAGGTGACAGCCACCGGCAAGGATGTGGGATAGGCACTGGCCCATCCCTGGGCAGCAGCACACACAACTGCAGCAGAGATGCCCAGACTGACTGCAGCCTTGAGAGCCGCTACAGCACAAAGTCTGCGATGGAGCCAGGCCCAGAACATGGCTGTGCCCCAGCCAACATGTATCCGGACCCCATGAGGGGCAGCCTGGCAGTGCGCAGCCCCTTGCCGGGGCAGGCCTGTGAGAGCCGCACAGCCATGGAGGGGCAGCTCCAGAATGGATGCGCTGAGCTGTGACGAAAGTACCCGTGGCTCGAGCATCCTCAGTGTAGGGCAGAGCCAGCAGCATGGAGGGCATCAGAGCCTGGCACGCAGGAAGCATCGCCCCTAACAACTTTCAGCATAAACAAGCCATCAAAAGCCAGCATCATCTCCAAAATTAGAGTGCATGGTGCTGGAGGAAGGGGCTGGAGGGGCGGGCCTGGCACCCGGAGTCTTCTACCCAGCCATTCACAAGATATTTCACAACAAACTCCTCTGGTTCCTTTCTGGCTGTGATACACTAGTGCCACCTGCTGCCAGTCAGCAAAGATGGCTCCTCTCCTGATGTTCCGGGGAACATCTCCCACCTCCTGTACGTCTGACACCATCGGTGCAGGCCTGGGATCTCTGACCGGACACCGAGCCTGGAGCTGTTCTCACGGCCTCTGCAACTGCCAGCCAAGCACCTCACCCTCCAGGAGCCCAGGCACCCTGCCCCGAAGAGCTTCCCACCTGAACAGACGCTCGCTGACTGACCCAGCAGCGTCAGCGTGCTCCCGGGGACCTCTCCTGTGCACTAACAGCAGCTCATCTTTAAGCCTTTCCATGCCTTGATGTTCATGGCTAATTCAGCGCATTCCCTATTGCTTTTGCTGTCCCTACCTGGCTCCCCTCCGAGCTTTCTGGGACCCTTTCCTGTTTGCTGGGCCTTTCCATTCACCCCGCTTCCTTCACGTTTCTCTAGCTGTACTTCAAGCTCCTCTCCACTGAGCTCAGCGCCCTTCAGGCCTGTTTGCCTCTGCACTGCATTTCTCGGCCAACAGCCATGGTTTCACGCTCTATGGCTGGGCCAAATGACGGACGATCCTCAAAGGCCTCACAGGAGGTGAGTGCAGCACAAGGGTACATAACAAACCTATGGGGTGTGGACATGCTCTTAGCAGGATCCCATGGGATCAGTTCACGGCCCTGCACTATTTAACTTTACCATCAATGACCTGGAAGAAAACATAACATCACTGACAAAGTTCGCAGAGGACACAGATGGGGGAGTGGTAAGTAAGGACGGAGACAGGTCACTATCTCACAGCAGTCTGGCTTGCTTGGTAAGCTGGGCACAAGCAAACAACACACAGTTTGAGGCAGCTGACGTACATATCTTGGAATAATGAATGCAGGCCACGCCTGCAGGAAGTGGGACTCTATCCTAGGAAGCAGTGACTCTGAAAACAACTGGAGGGTCATGGTGGATAATCGACTGAACATGAGCTCCCGGTGTGATACTGTGGCCAAAAGAGAGAATTCACTCCTGAGATGCCTAACCTAGACCTCCCCCACTGCAACTTGAGACAATTGCTCCTTGTTCTGTCATCTGCCACCACTGAGAACAGCCTAGCTCCATCCCCCCAGGAATCCCCTTTCAGGTACTTGAAAGCTGCTATCAAATTTCCCCTCAAGGAGGAGCAGAAAAGTTATTTTACCTCTGTAATTGGCACTGGTGTGAACTCTGCTGAAATATGTCCAGTTCTGGTGCCCACAATTCAGGAAGGGTGTTCATAATTTGGAGAGGGCTCAGAAAAGAGCCACAGGAATGATTAAAGGATTAGAAAACGTACCTAACAGTGATGGAAGAACTTAAATCTATTTAGCTTAACAAAGAGAAAGTTAAGGGATGAGTTGACAAGTGTCTATAAGGACCTACATGGGGAATTGGATAATATAGCAGAGACAGATCTAACGTTATTCAATGGCTGGAAATTGAAGCTAGACAAATTCAGACCAGAAACAAAGTGTAAAATTTCTAACACTGAGGGTAATTAACCATAGGAACAATTTCCCAAGGGTCGTGGTGGATCCTCCATCACTGACAACATTTAAATATTTTCTCAATGAGAGGGGAACGACAACATAAAAATCTAGCACCAATCTACAAACAAGGGAACAAGGACAACCTGTGGAATGGCTGACCACTCAGCTTAACCTCAGTCCCGGGAAAGATAATAGAGCAAATAATCAAACAATCGATTTGCAAACACTTAGAAAATAGTAAGGTGATAAGCAACAGTCAGCAAGGATTTGTCAAGAACAAATCATGTCAAATCAACCTCAGAGCTTTCTTTGACAGAGTAACAAGCCCCACGGGCGGGTGTAAGCAGTAGATGTGACACATCTTGACTTTGATACTGTCTTCATAACCGTCTCATAAACAAACTCGAGAAACACAACCTAGATGGAGCTCCTAGGTGGGTGCATAACTAGTTGGAAAACCGTTCCCAGGAAGTAGTTATCAGTGTTTCACAGTCAAGCTGGAAGGGCATATCAAGTGGGGTCCTGCAGGGACCAGTTCTGGGCCCGGTTCTGTTCAATATTTTCATCAATGATTTAGATAATGGCATGGAGAGTACACTTATAAAGTTTCCAGACGATCACAAGCTGGGAGGGGTTGCAAGTGCTTTGGAGGATAGGATAAAAATTCAAAACGATCCCGACAAACCGGAGAAATGATCTGAAGAAAACAGGATGAAATTCAATAAGGACAAATGCAAAGTCCTCCACTTGGAAGGAACAATCAGTTGCACACATACAAAATGGAAAATGACTGTCTAGGAAGGAGTACTGCGGAAAGGGATCCAGGGTCATAGTGGATCACAGGCTAAATATGAATCAACAGTGTCACACGGTTGCAAAAAAAGCAAACATCATTCTGTGATGTATTACCAGGAGCATTGTAAGCAAGACAAGAAGTAATTCTTTTGCTCTATGCCACACTGATTAGGCCTCAACTGGTGTATTGTGTCCAGTTCTGGGTGCCACATTTCAGTAAAGACAAGGACAAATTGAAGAAAGTCAGAGAAGGGCAACAAAAATTATTAAAGATCTAGAAAACATGGCCTATGAAGGAAGATTGAAAAAATTGGGTTTGCTTAGTCTGGAGAAGAGAAAACTGAGGGGGGACATGATAACAGTTTTCAAGTACATGAAAGGTTGTTACAAGGAGGGAGACAAATTTTTCTCCTTAACCCCTGAGAACATGATTAGAAGCAATGGGCTTAAATTACAGCAAGGGGAGTTTAGGTTCGATATTGGGAAAAGCTTCCTAGCTGTGAGGGCAGTTAAGCAGTGGAATAAATTACCTAGGCAGGTTGTGAAATCTCCATCACTGGAGGTTTTTAAGAGCAGGTTAGACAAACACCTGTCAGGGATGGTCTATATAATACTTAGTCTTGCCATGAGAGCAGGGGACTGGACGAGATGACCTGCTGAGGTCCCTGCCAGTCCTACACATCTGATTCTACGAAATCAAGACTGGATGTCTGTGTACCAGATCTGTTCTGGGAACGTGCTAGGGCCTGTGTTGTAGAAGTCGTCAAGGATCACAATGGTCCCCACTGGCCTGGAAATTGATGAATTGTTAACTCCACATCCAGGCCTGGGAGGAGGGGAACTCTCACCCCTATTTCAAAGATGCAGGGGCTAGTGCACGGCGCAATGGCTTGCCCACAGCCACAGGTGAGTCAGCAGCCTTTCGGACTACAGCTCTATGAGAAGCAAGTGGGTCTGTAGCTGAGGAATGCAAGATTCCCAGGTATAGGGTACAAAAGCACTATGGTTCACAGTCTCAACATGACCATCCCCTGACTCATCCTTTATTGAAGGCCCTGGCCTGGCTAAGGTGTCAGTCAAGTAGCAGGAACACGTGCTGGACGCACTCAAGGAGCAAGTCAACCTCCTTGGCAGACTCTCTCTCTTGCACTATGGTGTCCATATCCATGAACCCAGCTAGGTCAGCAGAGTCCAGATGGGTGGCTCTGCAGCTGGCATCCCACTCTGGCCTCTTCACCATGTTTTCAGCAGCAAGAGAGGGATAAAAATATGTACAGTTCCCAGGGCCATCAACCAACAAGACAGAAAATGGTTTTTAATAAGCCCTAGTTGTTTTCTACCAGCATTCTTTGATCACAGGTTACTCAGCTATGAATTATTTAGCACAAAGCTTCAACAAAGAGGCTCCTTCTTTCAGAACATCAAGGAATGAATGACTTCTAACCAGCTCCATTCTAATTGCATTAGAAAGAGACGCACTTCCTACTGTTCAAAACATTTTCACACATTCCAGTGAAACTGACTGACAGAGAGAAAGTCTCTCTCCTGCAACTTCAGCTTCCTGGAATCTCTGAGCATTTACATTTGTCCTTCGGCCTGTGAAGAATCAGAGAGGATGAGGGATGGAAGGACCTCAGGAGGTATCTAGTCCAACCCCCTGCTCCAAGCAGGACCAGCCCCAACTAAATTATCCCAGCCAGGGCTTTGTGAAGCCGCACCTTAAAAACCTCTAAGGATGGCGATTCCACCACCTCCTGGGACACCCTCCTAGTGAAAATGTTTTTCCTAACATCCAACCTAGACCTCCCCCACTGCAACTTGAGACAATTGCTCCTTGTTCTGTCATCTGCCACCACTGAGAACAGCCTAGCTCCATCCGCCCAGGAATCCCCTTTCAGGTACTTGAAAGCTGCTATCAAATTTCCCCTCATTCTTCGCTTCTGCAGACTAAACAAGCCTCTCACAGCCTCTCCTCATAACTCACGTGCTCCAGCCCCCTAATAATTTTTGTTGCCCTCCACTGGACTCTCTCCAATTTGTCCACATCCTTTCTGTAGTGGGGGCCCAAAACTGGACACAATACTCCAAATGTGGCCTCACCAGTGCCCAATAGAGGGGAATAATCACTTCCCTCCATCTGCTGGCAATGCTCTTACTAATACAGCCCAATATGCCATTCAGAGAACTGCTGTAATTATTCCCTAGTTTGTATTCTCACAAGTCTAGCCACATTCCAATTCAGAGAGTTGAAGGCCAGGATGGAGCTGTAGATCACCTAGTCTGACCTCCTCTATAGCACGGGCCTTTACATTTCACCCAGTTACGCCTGGACTGAGCTCAGTAATTTGTGTCTGGCTAAAGCATCATCCTCCAGAAAGGCTCCAGTCTAGGTCTGAAGACATCAGGAGATGGAAGACCCTCCATTTCCATTGGGAGTGTGTCCAGGGGCTACCCCCCATCACCGTTATACGGACGCCTGACTACTCATTTGAATTTGTCTGGCTTCAGCTTCCAGCCACTGAGTCCAGTTCTGCCTTTATCCGCTAGATCAAAGAGCCCTTCGGTGGCTGCTGCGTTCTCCCTGGCAGGCACTTACACGCTGTAATGGAGTCCCAGTCAGCCAGCAATTCAGGCCAGCGCACACTTACATTCAACATGCCTGCGCTTTGCTCCTCCCCCGAGCCGCGTATTCACCTATCAGCAGATTGCTGCAGGCATGGCCAACGCTCTTAGGCCAGCCAGGGCCAAGACTGGCAAAAGCAACTAGTGACTTTGGGGGCCCAGCCAGACACCCCCGAAGGCGCTGGATTGCCAGGAAGCACTGAGCACCCACCCTCTGACAGTCAGCAGTGCTTGTCGAGGCTCTGGAGGAGCAGGACAGGCCACCAGGCAACCTCCTCTCTGCATTAACTCACACCTCTGAAAACCAAGAGACTCTCGCTAGAGTTAGAGACATGCTGGTGCACTGACTCAATGGCCATCTGCATTCCCTGGCCTAGCGGGAGCTATACTGAATGGACCAACTTGTCAGAGCTGTGACTGCGTTAGGAAGAGAGCCTGGCACTTTGACGGGGCACCTGTCTCTTGAAGCCGTTGCAGAGAAGCTAAATGCAGTCTTTGCATCTGTCCTCGCTGCAGAGGCTGTGGATTCTCTGTACCTTAAAGTCTTTAAACTATGGTTTGAGGACTTGAATAACTCAGTCATAGGTTAGAGGCTTTTTACAGGAGTGCGTGGGTGCGGTTCTCTGGCCTGCACTGTGCAGGAGGTCAGCCTATATGATCATAATGGTCCCTTCTGACCGTAGAATCTATGAGTCTCTGTGGAGGAGATTCCTACACCTGAGCCATTCCTTTTAGGAGACACATCTGAGGAACTGTCTCAGATTGAGCTGGAACAAACTGATAAATTAAACAGTAACAAATAGGACCAGCTGGGATTCACCCAAGCGTTCTGAAGGCACTCAAATATGAAACTGCAGAACAAACTACCCTGTGGTATGTAAACTATTGCTTCAGTCACCCGCTGTGCCAGATGACAAAAAAAGGCTCCAGATGCAGTCCTGGCAATTACAGAGTGGTAAACCTAACTTCAGTACCAGGCAAACTGGTTGAAACTACAGCAGAGAACAGAATTATCAGACACATAGATAAACACAATATGTTAGGGAAGACTCAACATGGCTTTTGTAAAGGGAAACGACGCCTCACCAATTTATTAGAATTCTTTGAGCGGGTCAAACACATGGACAAGTGTCATCCAGTGTATATGGTATACTTGGACTATCAGAAAGCCTTTGACATAGTCCCTCATCAAAGCAATGTAAACAGTCACAGGGTAAGAAGAAAGGACCACTCCTGGATCAGTAACTGGTTAAAGGATAGGAAACCAAGGGTAGGAATAAACGGTCAGGTTTCACAATGGAGAGATGTGATTAGCAGGGTCCCTTAAGGATCTGTATTGGAACCAGTGCTGTTCAACATATTTATAGATGGTCTGGAAAAGCGGGTGAACAGTGAGGCTGCGAAGTTTGTAGACAACATTAAATTACTAAGGATAGTTAAGTCTAAAAGCTGACTGAGTAGAATTACAAAGAGATCTCACAAAACTGGGTGACAAAATGGCAGATGAAATTCAATGCTGATAAGTGCAAAACAGCAAGAGTCCTGTGGCATCTTAAAGACCAACAAATGTATCTGGACATAAGCTTTCATGGGCAGCAATCGACACATCCGATGAAGTGGGTTTCTGCCGACGAAAGCTTATGCGCAAATAAACTTGTTAGTCTTCAAGGTGCCCGGACTCTCACTGTTTTTCTAAAAACAGACTAACACGGCTACCCCTCTGGAACTCATCAACATGCAAGAGAAGTGCAAAGTAATTCACTTTGGAAAACAGCAATCCTAACTATAAATATACAACGATGGGGTCTAATGTTACCATTCAAGAAAGGGATCGTGGAGTCACTGTGGACAGTTCTCTAAAAACAACAACTCACCGTGCACTGGCAGTCAAGCAAGTGAACAGAATGTTGGGAACCATCAGGAAACGGACAGAAAATATCATTATGCCAGTCTATAAATCCATGGCATGCCCACGCCTGGAATACTGTACACAGTTCTTGTCGACCTCTCTCATAAAAGATGTATTAAAACTGAAAAAGATTTAGGCTATGCCTACACTAGTACTTATGTCGGCAAAACTTATGTCGCTCAGCTTTGTCCCGTCAGCATAGAGCATATTCACCTGACACACTGCAGTGGCGAATCTGTATTGGTACAGCTGCAGCGCTGTAAGTGTAGACATGACAACAGAGGGTCGGGCATCAAAAATGATTAGGGATATGAAACAGCTCCATATGAGGAGAGTAAAAAAAAAAAAAAAAAGACTATTCAGCTTAGAAAAGAGACAGGTAAGAGAGAATCTGAGGGAAGTCTATACAATGAGAAACGGGGTGGAGACAGTGAACAGGGAAATGTTATTTACCTCTGCTCATAACGCAAGAACCAGGGGCCACCCAATGAAATTAACAGGCAGCTGGTTTAAAACCAACATAAGGAAGTACAATGCACAGTCAACCTGTGGAACTCATTGCAATGGGCTGTTGTGAGGAATTAAATAAGTGCATGGAGGATAGGTCCATCGGTGGCTATTAGACAGGACAGTCAGGGATGCAATGTCATGCTCTGGGTGTCCCTAAACCTCTGACTGCCAGAAGCTGGGACTGGACGGCAGGGGTTGGATCACTCACTAACTGCCCTGTTCTGGTCATTCCCACTGACGCGCCTGGCACTGGCTCCTGCCAGAAGACAGGCTATAGAGTGGGATGGACCATTGGTCTGAACAAACCTGGTGTTCTTACAAGGGAGAGGGGGCCTAAGCCTCACTTCCTGCCTCTCCCCCCAACCCTAGCTGCGTACGGCCCAAGGAAAGAGCTGCAGTGTACCTGCAGTGATCCCGTACGCCTCATGTGAGGGCAGAGTTCTGAAGGTTGTGTCAGTAGCAGAGCACAGGGGCACGGTCAGCAATGAGGCGGCACATAAAAGTGATCTGGTGTTAATGATGGGTACGTGAAATATCCAGTGCGTATGGGGGAAAAGGTAAAGGCATTGGACTGTTGCTCCGGTGCAGGCTCAGTGTGTAAAGCAGGGCAGGTGTAGTTATCTCCTGCTTTGCACACTTCACCTGAACACAAGTTTGCCCTAGCAAACAGGTGGTATTAAATTGTGCCCAGTTCCGGGAGCATGCTGCACTGTCTGCGAAGGCTGAGTGAGAGCGTGTGTTATGGGCAGAGAGCGGGAAGAGGTCCGGTTGTGAGCGTGTGTACCTTAACTCCGCATTTGCTGGATTTCAGAGGTGAGCTCTGCACAATTGGGTGTTCTGGATGGGCACAAGAGACCGTTGGCTACCTTAACTCGGCACTAACGAAAGCTTTGTCCTCGCTGGAGACACTGAAACGCTCGAAGGAAACGTTTCTCTGGTAGGCTGCCCCTCAGAAAACGGCAGCTCCACCGCTGGTCAGCAGCTGTGATCGCCACACACGCAGGCCGTGACTGGCAGGAGATAACCTTCCCCTGCACTGGGCTGTGCCCAGCATGGGCACCGGTCTCCCAAATCTGAACTCAGGCTGAGAAACGAAGGTGATCACTTGACGTGGTTTGTTGCAGAACATCTCCCCCGGGAATGCAGGTGGGTGCTCCCACCATGACCCAGACGTGTCAGCAGGGGAACAGCGAGCAGGAGGAGGGGACAGCAGCGCCGTCTCGGCTACAACCGCCGAGCCCACAGTGAGCTGGGCCCGCTCAGCCTGCGCCAGGGCCAGCACCAGCTGTGCAGCGTCGGCACACAAGCCACACTGCCAGGGCCCCAGGCCCCAGCTGTCCTGCTGCCACACTGGCAGAGTCGCAGCACTACAGCAGCACAGTCTCAGTGCACTGCCGGTGCTGGCTTCTGGAACTGTGCCTACGGATCTGGGGAAGCGCCCAAGATCCCTCTGGTGCCAGCAGGGCCCCCGGGCCTTCTCTCCAAAGAGGGGCCAGCTGAACGTCAGCTCTCTGCTCGCAGCAGGAAAGGGGCAGGACACAGCCCTGGACAGGCTCTGGGAGGCTCTGGGAGGCGGCTGCAGCAAGGTGGGACCTGGTGGACAGGACAGATACTCTGGCAGCCTGTGGGAGCCTGAGTGCCAGGGCTCAGGCTCGTGACAGCAGCCACACGCGCTTCCCAACCAGATGGCCCCGCCCGCCTGGAAGTGATTTTCAGGGGCCAAGCTCTGCTGTGGGTCCAGGGCACCATTGGAGGCTGGAGGACCCGAACCGTCTGAGACCTGGCCCAACAGCTGCATTGATGGATCCTGAGTTCAAGACCTGGGCCCTGGTTCACATCTGTGCATTGCTACATCAAGTCCCCCTGTCTCCCTCTTCTGCGTCTGCCTGTCTGCACAGTGCCCCACTGCGGCAGGCCAGAACTGGCCCCGCGCTGCTGGTGCAAAGCTACAACGGGAGCACAGGCAGCAAATCCCCCGCAGAGGAACCGGACGGGTCTCAGGAGAGGATATGTGCAGCGCTGTTCGTGCAGGCAGGGGCTTGCAGCCAGGCACGGGAAGCAGAGTGCCTGGGGAATGGTAGGGAGAAGCATATTGGCACAGCTGGGGATGTGTCACCGCAGCCAGTCCTCACTGGCACCAGAACAGGCAGACTGCCTGGTGACTAGGCCTGCTCAAAGCAAGTCCGGTCCACGTGCTGGTGTGATCCCATGGGAGCACGTCTGAGTGTGGACACAAGGTGCACTGGGGGCTCTGTGCCAGCTCGCCAGTGTGCAGACAGGGCCAGCCGCCACAGCGTGAGGAAGCCTCAGGCTAGAAAGCCAGGCAGCTGTCGCAGCCCCAGGAGTTAGCATTCCTCCTCCTCCCGATCACTGTGGGGAGGTTCACACTAGAAACAATCCAGGGGGTGTGACGCTTGGAGGGTTTCCCAGTTGCTAGCATTTCAATAAGGGGAGTGCCCCTCCTCCCTGCTCAGCCACCCCAGGAAATTAAAAGGCTACGTACGTATTTAAAACTCAAATCACGCACTTAAAACTCAAACAGCACACAATTAACCTGTGGAACTCACTGCCACATGAGCCCAGAGCTCTCCAGGATTTAAAAGGGGGATTCAGCATCTATAAGAATAACGTGAAATTCCAGAGTTACATGAATCAGAATAAAAAACCCAGGGACAGGCGCCCTCCTGCTCTGGGCCTGACCCCCCGACTGAGCGAAGGAGACAATCCCCCCAGGGCAAGGCCTCTCGGTCACTACTCATTACTGGGTGTGCTGCCCCTCACGCAGCTGGCACCGGACAGCATCATGGACCCAGTTTGACCAGGTGTAGCAGATCCTAATACTGGAGATGGTCTCCAATACCCAGAGCACAGATGCTAGATTCACTTCCAAGGGCAGGAGAAAAACGTGACCATTGGCCTCCATTTCCCGTGAGTCTCTCTCACGTCATGGCAGGCCACCCATGTGCTAAACGCCCGGGGGGCTGTTCGAAGCCCCTGGGATTCAGTCTGTCCGCCTGCCTGGAGGTGGAACTGAGCAGAGGGCAAAGGGGAAGGGACGGTGCACAGGGCACGCTCAGGGCGCAATCCTGCAGCGTGGAGCCTGGCTCGACCTCGAAACTGGACACCAGAGGGACGAGCAGCGGGAAGTGGCCCTGCACCCCCCCCCCCCGCGAGTCAAGGCTGATGCTGCAGAGCCTTTCATTAGCGAGCGGGGGGCGGGGCAGGACAGGTGGAGGGCGGGGGGGGGCAGTCCCTACCTGGCAGGCGCAGGGCGGGGGGGCCGACAGGTGGGGGCGGG
>ML675649.1:921097-947739 GCA_007922155.1 Mesoclemmys tuberculata | reverse complement strand
CCGCCCGCTCGCGGGGGCCTTGCCTCGGACCAGCCGCGGCCGGAGCAGCTCCCCGCGGGGCCCCGGCCCGGCCCGGCCGCGTGTGGCCCGCCCCTCACGGGACCCCGCCGTGCGGCCTGCAGCGAGCCGAGCCCTGCGGGCCGGGGCCGGGCCGGGCCATGCTGCGGGCCCTGCTGACCGTCCCAGCACGGCCCTTGCCCAGCCAGGCTCAGCCTTGCCCTTCCCAGCACCCGGCCAGTGTCTCCCCGTCTCCGCAGAGCCCCGTCCCAGCCTGCTCTTCCCCTGCCCCCTAGCGCAGCGCTCAGCCTGCTGTTTACTATCCGGAGTGCCTGCACCCCTGGGCCCGGCGCCCTCACGCCAGGCGCTGTACCCACACACACAAAGACAGCCTCCGCCCCAGGGAGCTCGCAGGCTGCATTAAAGCCAGACGGCTTGCTCCTCCACACGGTGCGCACACCTGCAGGAGTCCTGGAGCACACAGGAGAGAGAGGCTCCAACCCCTCCGTGGTTCAGAGCAACCCCAAGAAGAAGAGTCTTTCTGATCCCCCTCCACTCATCCCCAGGCTGGCACATATTCAATAGCTCTGTGTATGGGGTGTGCACAGTCTGGTCAGCACCAGGAGCTGAGATACTCAAGCTTGCTTAGCAAGGGCACAATCCTCAGAGGGTTTAACTGTCAAAAATCAAAGAAGTCTATGGAGCATGTTTGAGCTGCCATTTTTATAACTTGGGCAGATTTTCATGGGAAAGGCAAAAGGCACATCCCTCACCGCGCCAAATTTCAGCTCCCTAATGCAAAATATCAGGGGTGTTGGAGAAGTTCAAAGAAAAGTTCAAGAATTTTGAAATATCAGAAAAACAAGGTATTTTCTTCTAGCCTTGTTCTCAGAGACAGCCAAACTGTTTTGGCTGAATTAAAAAAAAAAATCATCCTGAGGCAGACAGTTGGCATGGAAAATTTCAGCCCAAAGTGTTACGTTTTGGTAAAATTTTAAACCGAAGAGGGTCCTGTACTGGGAAATATTAGGAAACCAATCTTAGGCAGTGCTGCCAGCCCCCCCATAATGTGTCTAGGAGGGGTCTTCCTAGATAAGTTTTGTTTCAGATTGGCTACACTTGTTCTGCTGCTGCATCCGTCAGGACTATTTATTTCAAAATCCCTCAGAAATAACCGGGTCTTTAAATTGAAACTTCATTTAGAAAAACTGCCAATGGGGCTGACCTGAGCACGCTAAGAATTTGAATTTTACTTCCGCAAAGTCCCTAAGCTCTGCTGGAGAGGCTCCCTCCTGGTGCTGTGATTGGTAGGTAGCATTACTCTGTCCCAGCCCTTGCCACTGCTGAACTTCTACTCATAGATCAGTACGGCAAGGCTAGCTATAGTTCACAAGCAATAAAAAGCTACATGCATCAACCTGTATTACTTTTTAGGCCCAAGAGTGTGGCAGAGCCTTGACGTGTACACATTTACCAGGAGTTTGCAGCATACAAAGTCTTTATTCAAGTATAGTATTTACAATTCTTACACAATGTACATTTTAGAGTAACTATAAAGATAATGTATTTTTCTCCATTTTACAATGAAACTACAATAAAACTACATTCAAGTTTTTGCTATAAAGTCTATAGACTTATTAAATGCAAAGTAGGGCTTGTTATACATTCTTTACAGTTATGCATTTAAGAAAAAAAATCACAAGTGAATATAAGCATTTACTCCTGGAATGTTTAAAAACGCTGTCTAGTACACATGTACTCATCTATAGGTATGTAAAGTCATTTTATCACTTCAAACAGACTGACCATCCAGCTTGAGAAAACATGGTTTGTTTCCTCAGTAATTACTATAATAACATGGAAGAATTCTGATCTTCAGATATAAATCAAGTGGGAATTTTCCCTCCCTTACCATCTCCTTCCATGGGAGGAGAGAGAAGAAATACAGTACATAGAAAGGTAAAGAAAAAATGGGGTGGGGTGGGGAAGAAATGCAAATAAAAATACATTCTTCTTCTTCCCCCTCATATCCTTACATAGATAGTTGATCTGTTTTAAAGGTGTCCATTTGTACAAACAGATATCTAAACCAAGACGTGTGTCAGGTAGAAACTTTGTGCAAAGGAGTATCAACCATGGCATTGCAGTCAACCGGAAAAAATACTCTTTATCTCTCTGTAAGTGCATGGATAGCAGGTGTTTTCAGAACTGGCTTTTAAAATGCTTCCAGTGTAATCATCAGTTCTAATCCTTTTGATGATTTAAAAATATTCATGCCTGGGACGCAAGGCATTTGTGCAGTTTGGAATGCAATGAAATGCTCTTGTTCACCATGCCATTCCGAGTTTTTACTGTGAAAATACATACTTCACATGCATGGCTCTTAAAAAACATGATTTCTGTTCCAGGATCCCAGCAGCTGTCTATACACACTGAAAACATTATAGCGCATGTTCCGCTTTTTCTAGTTCTCATGTATCTCTTCTACCAATGCTTAAAAATAGCTGCTATATATCAAAGGGATTTCTAATTATTCAAACATGCTGTGAGTACAAGCCATGATTCAGAGAGAGAGAGAGAGAGAGAGAGAGAGAGAGAGAGACTCCATTTGATATGGAGAATTTACTGGTAAACCAACAGCACTGGGGGGGGGGGAGGGGAGGCAGGGAGGATTGGTTACATGAGGGCCCTGTCTACCTATAAAGTAACTAACTGCAGGTGACTCCCTTAAAAGTGAAAGATCACAGTATCTCTCAACATACCACGAACATTACAGATCATCCAGAACAGAATTAGGTCCTAATCATACAGGTAAGGAAACTAAATTCTACAATGTATTAATGAACTGCAGTGCATGTTCCAACTGCAACACGAGTGAAAGCAAAGCAAGACTTCTACCGCCTACTAGATTCACTCTAAGTTAAGGAAAAGAATGATGATTTCAATATGTCAAATAGCATAAACTCAGCAGAGTACAGAAATACCTGAATATAAAAGCATTGTACCAACAGTAACAGAAAATAGGAAGTCTTAAAAACATTTATAGATTGTAATGAAACATTACAGCCACTGTTTTAACCAGTAGGTAATGTAAGTAAATTCTCTCTTTCGAAGCAAAGTGCACTAAAAGATATGTTGTACTTTTCTCTATTTACTCATTCCAAACGTCCTTCTGCACATACGGCCTAGCCTTGGATAGAATAAGGGTAATAAAAGCCCTCAGTGAATTAGCTAATACTAAGAATTCACATTATTTTGTAATGATCATTTTATTTTAAGCTGTATTAAAAAAATACTGCTGCCTTTTCCACAAATTAAGGCCAGGTGTATTCCATACATATATGGAAGCATGAACTGGAACTAAACTTTCCCATTATTTTGCACATGGTTTAGCGGATATTAAAGCATAGCGGAGTCTTCCTGCATACTATTCAAGTTATATTCAGATTCACCCCACAGCGTGAGCAGGAATTTCCTAATACTACTCAGCTAAACACATGAGTTGTAGATTTGCCCATCAAGCACCATTTCTAAAGCCAGAGGGTCAATTGTACTCTGTTCTGCTACTTGATCCTGTATGGTGCAGAGCATCCTGGCAGCCTGAGGCGCTCAGCATCTGGTAGGACTGAACCCTTAATTATATTTGCCAGATAGCTTAATGGCATGTCCATTGTGCCACCATGACACTGCAGATACACTGGTCACAAAAATGCTCTTCTGGTGATTGCACATTACGCTGCACATCTCAGCGTTCCTAACAGGCCAAAGAACAAAACTGCATAGCCTGGACTGCCAAAACCACTTCCCAAGTTTTTACGAACTCCAGGGCTTCTGTCTAAGCACACTGATACAATCTACAGATCATGGACATTAACAACCAACAATCAAAGCAGATACTATAATTTAGCATAAACACAGTATCAAAAGCTAAGTCATTCACTACTGTGACTGGCAAGAGCTGGGAACACAGGAAATGCTCCACACAGCCACAAAGGAAGAGAGCTGCCCTTTACAAGGAACCCTTCTGCAAGCTTAAGCAGCAGCCCTGAGTGCCTGGGAAGGAAATGCTGCCAGTGCTCACAAAGATGGAGGCATGGCATGGGATATCGCAGAGGACAGATTTCCAATGTCTTTCACTAGTATGGAATAAAGGTCACGGTTGTGCCCTGAAGCTTTAGACAGCTTTGCTGTACAATCACTCTCATTGTACTCCAAACATTACTTGTAACCCAGAAGGAGAAGGCATTCCCTGAACCAAAAAAAAGTATATGTGAAATGTGTACTATAGTTGGTGTATCTTATACAGCATCCCAACTACATGTGAAAGCTTATACTCTTTAAGCTCTACTAATTTACTAAAGATAGAATACTATTTAATTCGACAGATCAGGAAGCATGCAATCATTCTACAGGAAGCTGTTCCTGTGAAATAAAAGTTTATTAAAAACTCATTTGTAAGCAGTAACCTCAAACTTATAACTGTCTAAAATAAATGCAGTTAAAAATGGACAGTTTACTTTGCTTAACGTAATTAGGCTACAATGAACCAATGGTTATGCTGTAAAATTCACCTATTTTACCATAATAATCTATTGGATAGTTTCTATAGTGTGAAGATCTTATTCTGGTATCAAAGATCTTCCACATATTTTATTTTTGATTAGATATTTAATGCACAAGGGTATTCAAAATAGCTGTCAAATTTCACATGCCAGGAAAAGCTTAATTTTAATCACACACTTACATACATTTAGAAAACCCCTTCTGTATTTGCATGTAACAAGCTAATTTTTAAAAATCTCATGCATTTCCAAAGCACGTTTTAGCAGCAGCATAGCACATTGCCTCAACTATTCAGAACAGATTGCAGGACATTTGCAGTAGTTTGGAAGAACTACCTCAAAATCCTTTTTAAACAGTTCAAAGTCCCAGCAAAAGTCAGTTTGTGACCCTTTGGGTATAATCTATGTACTATGAATACATACATACATACGTATTTAGATGCACTATGTGCACGCTGACAGAATGCAGTGTGGCGCTCCTGGAAAAATTCCTGTTGCTGCAGATGATATTCATTTATTTCTTTGCAGCAGTGGCACTGTAAAACTTACATGGTTTCTACTACATGCCCTACTTTAGAGGGAATATGTACAAAGACTACTTTAGGGAATAATTTGGCTAAAAATTGATTGGCCCAAGTTTGGGCTGGCTGCAGCACTTGTGTGTGTTTTAATATTTCTTTATTGGAAACAATACTGACAACAGCTTGGAGGGAGAGGCGACCTTCAGGGATGACCGTCCTATGTTAATATTCTTTACTCACTACTTATTTTCTACTCCCTAATTCCAGCTTTTGAGATGCATTTTGATGTCAGTCAATTTAATGCATTAAAAACAAAACTCATGGCATTAGGAGATCAAATTTACTCCTAAGGGAAGGTTCCACAGAGAATCAATTAAATAAGCAACTTTATTCACAGTAAATCTTAATGTAAAAAGGAAAGTAGCTGCTCTTCTGAAATTTGGTCCTCCACAACATAGACCTACAGTGATGGGGCAGCAGGCCTAAATGACTTGCATTGGGTAGGAGTCAGCTGTGGAAAAAGCCTGCAATACCACTTCCTGTTATTAGTAGCGCATCATTGCGGGCACCATGGGACAGAGGCTCATGTGTCACAGGCAGATGTACAGAAGGGGAGGTCAGGTGATCACCAACTTTCCCATCCAGACAGACTGGAGAGGGGAAGGGCAAGCTGGTCCTTCCCTTCAAGAGACAGGAGCTGTAGAGTTATAGCTAGGCGGAATTGGAGACATGGGACTGTTGTGCGGCAAAGGACTGCTCATATGCAATGCTGATCTATTCATCCACACCATCTACAGGTTATGAGTTCTGCAATGGTCCCAGCCTCTGCCAGCCCTGAGTGTGACTCATCCAAGATCTTGCTTCTACATCACAAAACAAAACACTCTCCAACCACAGACAGTATCCCTTTCTAAAACAGCTTCATCTCCAGCTGCTGAGGTATACACACTGAAGCACATGCAGCAATTCTTTACATTTCCAACCCAGTCTAAGGCTACACTAGAGTGGTCACTACCCAGACGACTTGGACATGTAACAAGCATATAATGAAAGCAGTTTAAAGAAAAAAAAAAAGACAGTTGCTCTATAAGCATTAGAGAAGGACCAGGTTTAGTTCTTTTCTTTCATAGACACTCAAGACTTCTGTGAATCTGATTGCTGGAAACGGTTTAGCTTCTCTGGATTATTGGATGCCATGTGGGAAAAGTCACGAAAAATGTCCTGATAAGTTTCATCTCCTGGGTAGAAGAAGAAAAATAAATTAGGGAAACATTTCTAAAACATTTATCATGCTGGCTAACACCATGCATCATCTCACAAATGTCCTAGCAATTACTGTGCAACATTTATATGTTGGTATAACCGATCATTCGCATATGATATAACATGGATTGGTGACATGAACTCTGACAGAGACTGGCTACCTACATGCACATTCTCTAAAAGCAAATGAAACAAAGCCAAACTATACCTGAAAATAGTGCCTCAAAGACAGCCACACAGAGGAAAGTTCAAAGTTAGAAAGGAGAAATGCCAGCATTTTAAAGCAATGTAAAAGAAAAATATGTTTATTAATATAAAGAATAAAATAACTATTTTAAAAAGGAAACACAGAGGCTCTCTTAAAGTAGATCTATGGCAGAAATAAGGGACTAAAAAAAGTCATAACCAACTAGCCCATAATACAACAATTAGCAAGCAACAGCATAACAGCAGAGCACATTCCTACATTACTGAGGAAATTAAAGTTCGCAAGTGCTGCTGCTTTAGTATTTTAGTAGGCTAATGGCACTTGATTTTATTTTTAATGCAATATTTAACACGTTTTTGTCTTATCTTTTGGAATCTCTCTGCACTAACACAATGGCTTTCATCAGTGTCACCCCAGCCTCAGTCAGTGGGTACTGAAAATGATTTGGCTGATAGCATAAACATGGAAAGGAGTTTGTTCCAAGTCTTTTTCTGGTCCTGTCTACACTAGCAGCTAAGCAATTTTCAGCCACTGATTTCAATGGAACTTGAGCATGTGGTGGAATGCTTTGCAGAAATCCAACCCTATGCCTTCCCAGTCTGGGAAGGAGTACGCAGGACACCAACAGGATTGCTCTCTCTGACAGCTCCATCGTGTGTTGCACATCATAAGAGAAGAGGGGAACCAAAAGTCGATCTCTCCCACCATCTAGTGGTGTGCAACAGATACCTCCCATCCCTTTGGCCTTGTCTACGCTACAGAGATAAGTCAACCTACGTTAGACCTAGGTTACCGCCATTACATTAATAACTGCTCACCAGGGGCACTTCCACTGACTTAAGTGGGGCAGTGTGGGTCAACACACCAGCAGCTACTTGCTGGATCCTGGCAGGCTGCCCCCATTGTCTGTTTAATGCTGGGAGAAGCCACCCAAGACTTCTTGCTCCACTCCCACCACTTGGCTCTCCAGGGAAGTGGGGGTCAGCGAGGCTCCAGCTGCCCAGCTTTCTTGTCAATTTCACTGCTGAAAACTGACAAGAATGACAGCCAAGAGCCATGTAAGGAATGCAGTGTCTGCACTGACACGGCATCGCCCAGCCCCGTACTTCTGGCTGAGCTGGTTTCGTTATGTCGGCATAGCAAGGGATTTACATCGGCGGGAAGAGCATTTCAGTGTGGACACCTCCACTGTTTTGGTCAACAGGAGCTGACTTTTGTCAACTAAACTCCATAGTGTATACTACTGGCAGAGGGAAGCAGATATTCTATCTTTTATCTATTTCCACAGGGCATAGTTTTAAATGACTTTATAAAGCCTTTAATGGATAGGGAGTGCAAGGTTATATTGCCATTATGTCTTTCCATCATTTTATAGGTGTCTTTCCAGTGCCAAAGTGGTGTCACTCCTGTGTACTTGTGGTAGCACTGGGTTTATTTGAAAACAGAGGTTATCAGAAATGACAGTCGGCCAAAACAAAATTAAAATAGTGACAGGGCTTACATAAAAACGTAAACACGCAGAATTCTTCCCCAACTTTATCATGAGCACATTTTTAAAAGAGAACTTCCTTTCTATTGAAATTCCCTTTCAGTTTTCAGGTTTAGCTCCAAGCACTTTTCTAAATCTGACAGAACACAGCATGTGTTTGCTCATTATAGCTTCTGATCATTACTTCCACGTACAATAAAACTGTAGCCATGGTCATTCATCAAGAGAATATACACTAAGAGACAAGTCAGAGTTAATCATGTCTAATGCATGGGATTAAATTAACAATACAGTAGAAATAAAAGGAAATTGATTCCTTGGATGAACTAGTGCAGCAGTTGAGTTAACATATTTGGTTTTTTTGAAGTACCCGCTAAAGAAAAATTGTTTTTGCAAGATATATTTTTGGCTATTTTGGATAACAATAAAATATCGCATACAAAAATAGACAAGTAAAATAAAGTATCCTTTAAGTTTGTACGCTGCATTAAAAGATTTAATACTGTAAACCTTGTAAATATTATTTTAAAATGCTGTTTAAAATTGAATTCTGGAAAGCCCCTTTGCAAGCAACATGTAGCTAAAGTGCAGATTTTTAATACAAAAATACTATATCACAGTTTAACCATTCAACAGCAAAATAAATTAAAAGGCACACATTGAACATTTAAGAAAAAACAGGAAAAAGGTAGCAGACACCTAGTTAACAGACTTGCTGTAGCACCAGAAGGTAAGCATTCTCAGGTATTATGCAAGGAATGGTACCATGGAGTATATGGCTTCTGTCACCAGCAATGCATATTTTATAGAACGAGCTGTTTAAATCAGCTAATACCCATTATATAACGTACGTTCTGGAAGACCCATTGCACCTTGCAAAATAATGTATATGTTCCATCAACAGTTCCACATCAATCATGTTTTACACCAGAAATGTTGATGCTACTTAGCTACACTCATCATTGGTTTCACCTACTTCATACCGGGGTAAGTGTATGCTGCAATCGGAGATGTGACGCAGCTCAGACAGGCATACGTGCAGTGGCTTTAATCTAGCTATTGCAGCTGAAGTAGCAGAGAAAACTTGGCAACAGGGATCTTTGGTGCAGTCCGGCAGCACAGGTACAAGCCCAGGGTTCCAAGTGGGTTTGCACAGTCCGTGCTGAAGCCAGTGCCACTGCGTCTTCACTACTATTTTATCCACTGTCTTGTTAAAGCCAGTGCAGATATGCCTACCTGAGTTGCAATCGCCACTGACTTCAGTGTAGACACTTTAAAATACTGAAGTATCCACTTCACTCCATGCTTATGACAGGACTCTCTTACACCACACTTACCCTCATCCAACTCCCAATCACAGGAAAATTATGGAAGTATCTAGTATTATAGCACCACCTTTTTCAGAACCACCTCTGAAGAGTATTGGAATCAAGGTGGCAAGGACCTTTTAAGATCCATCTGTCTTGAAAAGTTGCTGCCTTCATCATCACAGTAAAGAGAGGGGGAACATCTTTTGTGCTCAGGCTGGTAAATTCACACGACAATTGGACAGGCTAACATATATTAACATTTAAAACGTTCAAATCATTCATTATAATTTGTAAATGTTTGAGTCAATCAAGTAAGTTGGTCACAAAGCACCCAGGGAGACAGCATGATCTGGGGACTCAGATATTGGATCACGAATCAGGAGACCTGAGTTCTACCACTGGCTCTGCAGAACTTGGGGCAAGCTACTTCCCCTCTCTGCACTTCTATATTCCCTTTGTCAGTCTTGCTTATTTGGACTGGGCAGCGGCTGTTTCTCACTGTTTGTACACTGCCAACACAATGGGGTCCCCAGTCTTAGCTGGGACTTCTAGATGCTACTATAAACACAAAAATAGATAATCATCAAATTGTTTTTGGATGAAAAACTTTTCTAACTTTGCTGAGTTTACCTGCAGGTTGAAAATGCTGTGTCTAAAAATCCTTTGAACACAAAGCTAGGGAAAACATTTCCCATTTTCAGGCACCTCTAGTTAAAGGTTAGACATTCAATGCGTCACATATAAATAATGTTTTCTTGTATTTGTTCTGAATGTAAGCCCTGGAATGTTCAGTAAAAAATTCACTTTTCTAAACACTATACAAATACCAGTTTTGATTTCTAATAGTTTTGCACCAGTGGCACGCCAGTTAATTTATCCAAAATGCTTATACAAGATTTTATTTTGGAGCTACCAAATTCAAGCATTTGCCTCACAGCAAATGCATTCTACCCTTTGAAATTAGATGGTCTTTTTTTTTTTTAACTTTAAAATGAAAATGAAATTGAGAACTAAATAGTTAGGTTGCCTGTAGCCTGTTAATGAAACAGCATACATCTTAGCAGTTAACGTCACTGGCTGAATATTGGCCAATCAAAAGGTGAGGGACTTTCCTTTACTCAGCAAAATAGCCTGCATCATATTTTGACTGATGGTTTCTTCCAAGTTTAGCGTCAAAACCTTTAATAGTAACAAATGAAAACTCAAAATTATGGTTGAAAATCCATCCTTAAAGAAACCTAGCTTTCTGGATACTGGATTATTACCATATTTATGGGATATTGGTATATGGTTCGATCTGCTTGCATTTATGCACAAGTCATCCTTTGAAGCCAATGGCACACGCTTAAGTGCTTTGCTGGATCAGCACCAGAGCCATGAGCACTCTGCAGGATCAATCTCTTGAATTTAACTCAGTTCCCTGACTCGTGCTTATTTAAGTCAGATTTAATGATAACTGGTGTCAATCAACTTCATTTTTATTATTGCTTTCCGTTAGCATTAGTTTAAATAAGTCCTCTGTAATAAAAGTGTTTCTACAAATACAAATTGAGATATTTAGGTGTAAATGGAGTTCTTTGTACATGCCAAGTGGGGTTTTTTTGCTTTTCAATACCAATTGGACCAAACGCCTGCCAGTCTTTTCTAAATGGTTTAGTTCTCTAGTACAAAAATGTTTGGTCTAACACCTGTACAACTTAAACGTTTTTAAAATTATTTGTGCAAAAGAAGCCCTCATTTGTGTGTTTTGGCCCACAGTGACTTTGTATGAATGTTTTGTCTAGGCCTCAGGAAATGGGGTTATAATGGAGAAGACAGACATAAGATTAATTCCTTGACTTCTGCTGAACAATCCAGAGAGAAGGCAGCAGCTGAACATTGCCTGGCTTTCAACAGAATGTTACTAGAAGGCTGCACAGTAGATGGTGTGGCAGGCCAGCAGCAAAAAGGGGTGCATAGAGCAGTGCTAACATGTACCACAATTGTGAATTTCAAACACTCTTCCTCCTCAACCTGTGAATACTTAACTGTTTAGAGTATACACCTGTCAACTTCAATAACACTTCATACATGTATGTGTTGCTTATGAAAACACTGTGATATGAAGCTACTTCAATTTTCTTTTGCTCATAAATTATGAATCATCTAACTGTAAACTAATAAATTCCTGAATACATTTCTTATACTGCATCTCAGTTTGGCTATTAGTAGAGTATTGACCTGGCTGTCCATAAAGTCCTTCTGATTCACGCATTTCTTCATTCATTCTTGCCAAACGTAACCTATGGTTTGGAAAAGACAAGAATGTCATTTTGACTACAGTGAAAAAAAACATAGTGCAAAACTGTAATGCATTACTGAGCTTCAGCAGAGAAAGATACACAGGGCTTATTTCAGTTCATCCAGTGAACTCTGTGCCCTCTCTCTGGATTGTCTTGAGTTTGTCCTGTCTTCTATAAGTCCACCCAAGTATTTCTCATATGTTTAAAGGACTCCGAGTATAGCAATACAGGAAAACATCTAAAATTTAACCTAATCAAACACACTTACAGTGTTACTATGTCCGCATTTGCAGCTTCTACAGCTATACTCAGAGGGTCTTTCCCTTCTTCATCAGTCGCATGCTGATTTGCTCCTCGTTTTAGGAATAAACACACTTGCCTGTTAAAGAAATGGCATTATTGCATGATTTCCACCAGAAAAAAAATCAAACATTTTTACAGACAAATAGGCTGGATCCAACACACATTGGTTTAAACCAATTAAAATAATCTGAACATCTCAAATCCTTTCCAAGTGCATTCTACACAAACCCTAGAAACACAGCTGAAATCTATCAACTCAATTAATCTGAAACCATGCCACAGTTTCAATGGTGCAAAATGTTGTTTCTTAACTTAGTCAAAATTTAATCAAAACTAAAGTGGAGCTGTGGAATAATTTTTGATAAAATTCACAGGTACATCTTGCAGTTCATTTTGCGGGGATGGAGACTGTTACAATTGGTCCCTCCTCCCTTTTGATATCACACTCAGTAGGACCAAAGGCAAGACCTCATAAGAATGGCCATAATGGGTCAGACCAATGGTCCATCTAGCCCAGCATCCTGTCTTCTGACAGTGGCCAATGCCAGCTGCTTCAGAGGGAATGAACAGAACAGGGCAATTCGCAAGTGAGCCAAGCCTGCCATCCAGTCCCAGCTTCTGGCAGTCATAGGTTTAGGGACACCTATAGCATGAGATTGCGTCCCTGACCATCTAAGCTAATAGCCATTGATTAACTTCTTCTCCGTTAACTTATTTGAACCCAGTTATACTTTCGGCCTTCACACCATCCCCAGACAATGAGTTCCACAGATTGCCTGTGTGTTGTGTGAAGTATTTCTTTATGTTTGTTTTAAACCTTCTGCCTATTAAATTCATTGGGTGACCACTGATTTTTCTGTTCTGAGAAGGGGTAAATAACATTTCCTTATTTACTTTCTCCACATCATTCTGATTTTATAGTTCTCTATTGTAGCTCCCCTTAATCTTCTCTTTTCCAAACTGAACAGTCCCAGTCTTTTTCATCTCTCCTCATATGGAAGCTGTTCCATATCCCTAATCATTTTTGTTGCCCTTCTCTGTACTTTTTCCAATACTAATATATCTTTTGGAGACCAGATACATACACAGCATTCAAGGTGTGGCATACCATGGATTTATAAAGTGACACTATTGTATTTTCTGTCTTTTTATCTATCCCTTTCCTGATGGTTCCTAACATTCTGTTAGCTTTTTTGACTACCTCTGCACATTATGCGGATGTTTTCAGAGAACTATCCACGATGACTCCTTTTTTGATTAATCTCTTTCCTGAGTGGTAACAGCTAATTTAGACCCCATCATTTTGTATGCATAGCTAGGATTGTTTTCCAACATGCATTAGTATGCCTTTGTTAACACTGAATTTCATCTCTCATTTTATTGCCCAGTCACCCAGTTTTGTGAGATCCCTTTGTAACTCTTTGCAGTCAGTGATGGGATCTATTTCAAAACATCATTTAATACATATTATCACAAAGGCATTGGGCTTTTCAGTCTAGCCATTTACAGTACGATACTCTTCTTGTTAATGAATGAAAATGCTAGCTTGAAAAGATGCTGTGCGAAACAAGTCAGAAGGTCCTTAAGAATAACTATTAGTTATTCAATATATATTAAAATGCCAGCGTGAGAGGGTGTACTAGCCCAAAGGCCCCCTGCTTGAGGCTCAAGGTCCTGCCAGACCTGTCCCAGGAAAGCAGCAGTAGAGGAGTCCTTCAAGCAGTCCAGAGTGGCTGCCCAGGAAGCAACCAATCACAGAGGCTACATGGAGCAGCCAGTCAGGGCCCAGGAGAGCCACATAAAGAGGATCTGCAGTCTCAAGCCAGTCAGTTCCTTTCTAGAGCCAGAGGAGAACAGCAGATGGTGCTCCTGGCTGGCCAAAGGAGACTGCAGCACCATGAACAGCTCAGTGCTGGCAGGGACCAGGGGAGCAAAGACAAACTCTTAGCTGGCTGCTCAGCCTGAACCTACAGGAACCTTGAGGCAAGGGTGATGCATTAATGAAGGCTAGGGGAAGTGGCCCAGGGAACTGAAGGCAGTTTCGTTTAAGGGACTTGGTGGCACATGGCTGCTATTCATAGGGTCCCTGGGCTGGGACCTAGCATAGTGGATGGGCCCAGCTGCCGTTGCACAGCTACTGTGGAAGTGGCCTACAATTGGACAGTGATAAACCCCTAAAAGGATATCTGAACTGCTTAGTGGCCCAGCTGGACAGCTGGGTCCAGAAGGGTCCAAAAAGGGCAAAACTATTGCGTCCAAGGAGGAAGCCCTGGGGGTATGGCCTGATACCAGGGTCTGGACTGTTTAAAGACTGCAGACACACCCAACCAGCATGGGGTGCTCGTGAAAGGTGGGTGCCATGCCGTTACATGCAGGAAATGCTGGAAACCTAAGTAGTATAATTTCAAATCAACTAATATAGGGAAGAATGGTTGTTCAACAAGTACTGCAACAGTGTGTTACCCAGTGTGTCCCAAGACTGTAGCATGGTGCAGTGGTCCTCTTCCTTTCACATCTCTATGGTTTACATTGGCACCATTCTGCAGTAAGAATTCACAAGTAACCAATGAACCCTAAGGAATGAAGACAAAGAACTAATTCGATGCTTAAATTTTTAAACCCAAGGCCAAATCCTGCTTACCAGAGGATCTGCCTCAAATATCACATTTAAGTACTAGTCATATATATGGTCCCAGCCAGGTCAATAACAGAGAAGTGTTCAAAGACAACTTTATGAGAAAGGAAGATAACTTTCGTACCACAAATCAAACACCACTATTAGATAGCAAGGTAAGTAATTAGCTGTCTTCACCTATCCAGAGATATTCCTGCTATTTCCCCCCATAAATCAAGATGGAGTAAGTCACATACCCCTAAGACTGCTTGAATCAGTGGTGTTGCTTTGTTTTCTGTATTGACCCAGTTTACTTCAGCTCCATGGGCCAATGCCTCTGCCATATCAGGAAGATTCTTCTCATAGGCAGCTTGATAAAGCTGCAGTCCTGGAAGAAGCTGTTTAGAATCATGAAACACAGAAGAATCTCTCTTTTCTCCTTCTGAAAGAGAAAAGATTAATTACCTGTAATTCTTGCTCTCAGAGGGTGCTGAGTACACTTAGAATACACAGATAGATCACTCCTCATTGCAAATTTGTGCCTCTGGCACATGGCGGGTCAGACTTGGCAGGACACAGTGTTCTGAGCCACTGAACAATCTTGCTGTTGGGGGGACAGATGCCCCCAGCTGTGTTCCATCCACCAGTAAAAAAGTCAGTCCCTGGCTCCATTCACAACTATTAATAACCACCAACTTAGTAGTAACTGTGGAACATCCCTCATTAATCTAACTATATTATCTGACTTTAGAGAAAACATGGTTACTTACCAGTAACTGTTGTTCTTCGAGACGTGTTGCTCATATCCATTCCACTAGGTGAGTGAGCACCCTCGTGCACGGTTCCCAGACATTTTTCCCTTAGCAGACTCTGTAGGGCCGGCTCCGGTGCCCCCTGGCGTGCCGCACTCATGCCGCAGTACATAGGGCACCGCTGGCCCCACAGACCCTCAGTCCCTTCTTTCTGCCGACTCCGACAGCGGGGACAGAGGATGGGTGTGGAATGGATATGAGCAACACATCTCGAAGTTACTGGTAAGTAACCATGTTTTCTTTGAATGATTGCTCACATCCATTCCCCTTAGGTGATTAACAAGCCATACCTGGAGGTGGGTAGGAGTCACCAGTGAGCTGCCCGCAGCACGGCTCTGCCAAAACTCACGCCCTCCCTCGTCTGCCGGCATAGTACTACATGAAGGTGTGCACTGGCGACGGCTTTGCAGATGTTGTGCAAAGGTGTCCACTCCAGGAAGGTCATGTGTGTGGCCCGGGTACTGGTTGAGGGCCCTGTGATGACCTCTGAAAGTGGTGCATTTCATCGGCACATAGCAGTACTTGATGCAGGGGGTGGTCCGCGCAGAGACGCGCTGCATGGAGATAGGTGACCTTTTCATCTGGATCACTACTGGAACAAGGGGCTCACTTCCTGGAACAGCTATGTATGCCCGATGCAAAGAGCTAGGGCTCATTACATTTCAGCGAATGCGATCTCCTCTCCTTCTCCACGCCATGTGGTTTGGGAAAAAAAATGGGGAGAAAATTTTTCTTGATTACAGTGAAAAGTAGGAACCCATCCTTGGTAGGGAGACCGGATGTTGCCAAAGTTGGACCTTGTCCTTATAGAATACTGTATAAGGAGGCTCTGAGGTCCCAGCCTTAGTGCTGGAGAACCTTCTCGCCGAGGTGATAGCACCAGGAGGGCTACCTACTGTGAAAGCATGAGCCGGGGCAACGAGCCATGAGTTCAAAAGGGGCCCCCCGAGCGTCTTGAGAGGGCCAGGTCGAGATCCCAAGGAGGCACCGGGTCGTGTGCCTGCAGATACGTCTCACTGCCCCCTGGAGGCAGGTAGCTGATCTGAGGAAGCCAGAACAGGGACATCCCTTCAAGCACATGATGGGAGACCAAGATGAGTGACCAGTGAACCTTCAATGAGGCCAGGTCTAGGCCTTGGGCTTTAGCTGGAGCAGATACTCTAGGATTGCCTGTGCCAGCAAGTCTTGGCAGGCTGCCCCAGAACTCTGTCCAAGAGGTGGACCGCATTTAATTAACCCGATACGCAACCTGTGCGGAGGGTTCCTGCTGCCAAGCAGGGCTTGCTGGGCCTGCACCAAGCAAGCCCTCCCTCCCTCCATCAGCAGGTCCGGGTGCAGCAGGTACCCCAGGTCCTGGGGGAGTTACCTGTCGGGGCAACCGGACGGTCCAGCATCATGCTGAACCAGTCCCGTGTTGGTCAGGCTGGAGCAATTGGTAAAACATCCGCCCAACCCACCTTACCTGCACAGGTTGGGTCAGAGTGGGAGGGGACGCGTACCTGAGAGTACCCGTTTAGTCGATGAGGAGTGCTTTGGAAACGATCCAGTCTCACTACCCTGGAGCGAGCAGAACCTTGGACATTGTCCCAGACCAACACGACAAGGTCCAACTGGGAAATACCCCACTTCGGGGAAAAACGTAGGCATGACCTAAAGATGCCAGGACCCGCCACAGCGGGGAAGGAACAACCTGCTGAGGTGATCCGCCTCGTCGCTCCTGACACCCAGGAGGTGAGAGGCAGTTAAGCGGAGATCGTGCCTCACTGTGAAACCCAATGGACGGAGGGCTTTCTTGTAGAGGGTCGGGGAGCATGCTCCTCACTTCCTTTGCACTGACGTGCCGGAAACTGTACTTTGACCAATGGAACCAGTTCCTGAACGGGACGCCCCGCAACACTGCCCCACAAGGCCTTCACCAGTGCAGGGCGGCTAGCGTGGGTGGGGAATCTATTGGGTGGCTGCTTGGTGCCTATATTGAGGCCACCTACACCTGAAGCAATCTGAGTCTCCGGCGACCTAGTGTTACTACATATGTGCAGGCTGCCATGGGACCTAACATCTGCAGGCAGTGCCTAGATGCTGTCGTGGACACTGTTGCAGCTGGGAGACGGTATGGGCCATAGGCTCGGAATTCGGCTGGGGCGGGAAGGCTCTGGCCTGCGAAGCGCTCGCCAATGAGTAATGCCAGCCTGCTGCACGTGGAGCACGAGTAAGAGAGGGCCCGGTCTCCCACACTCGGGACCCGGATCTGTCCCAGGCCATCCAGACAACCCGGCAAGGGAATATCTGCGTACGCTATGCCTCACGTGGGCAGCCACTACGACCCCGCGTCTGCTGGTCACAGGCAGATATGAACTAGGAGCTGCCATGAGCCCCCATTCCTGTCCCTACGTGTAAAGGGTTACAAGGCCTTGGCATGTAGAGCCTCAGAGAGCCAAGTGCGGTCCCGGAGTCCCTAAGACCATGGAGCTTCACAGCAGTCTGATCAGAGAGGAAGACCAACCCATCGCAGGGGAAGTCCCGATCGATCACTGCCTTTCCCGATGCAGGCCCAAGGAATGCAGCCACAAACACCTCGTCATGGAAATGGCGGAGGCTATGGCCTTAGCTGCTGAATCAGCAGCGTTCCTGAACATCTGGGGCTCTGCCCCAGCACCGCGAATCGCTCATCCAGGACAATGGAGAAGTCTGTGCCCTGGCCCCATGGCAGAGTCTTAGAAGACCGCCTGAGGGCGTTTCACAGTGAAATCCCTATCCACCCTGGAGGGCTGACGGTTGGCAATCCTGACCTGCAGGGCTGCTGCGGACAATGAGCTTGCACACAGCACCATGAATCCCAGGGCTGGGTCTTGAGCAACCAAAGCTTGGACCTTTCGGCTGGGACATAACACTTCCCCACTGCCACCTTTGACGTAGAGGCGACGAAGGTGGGGGGGTCCACAGGGCCTCATCGCCTCAAGAGTCCCATCGTGGACTGGTAGGGCCACCCACACTGGGGCCGCCACTGCCAGCACACTGAGACAGGCAACATTGGCCTCCAGTGAGAGGTCACCCTCCTGAGCAGCTCCCAGTGCGCCACAATACCTTCCAGTGGCGCCATTCAATATTGGAAGACTGCCCCTCCCAGGCAGGAAAAAGGGGACTGCCACGGCACGTCCCGCAGGTGCTCCCCGCACACCAAAGGAGTGCGCCCACAGGGGATCCCTCCATGTGATCCAACTCCTTGTCCGAGGAGCGGTGTCCTTGCCCCTACCTGTGCCAGGAGTGCAGACCGCACCCCCGCTGTATGAGATGGGCAGCCCCGGTCCCATTGCGCCATTGCCTCTGGAGCCAACGCAGGCTGACTGTGCCCCCCGCTACAGGACCCCAAGCCACCACACTTGTGGAGCCCTGGCCGTCCCACATCACAGGTGCCACGCCCTGCCAGGGACCGTCCCCCAACCTCTCCCGGCATGGAGGACGACAAGGACTGCCTCCCCTGCCACAAGTGGTGTGGATGGGAGGAGACGTGCTCCGGGGAGCTCCTGGCACTGACGTGCTGGTCCGGCGCCGTCCCAAGCCCCGTGGTGCCGAGCCTGCCACGAGCACCCCTGGCCATGGTCTCTGCTTGGCAACCAGGTTCCACACCACCTCTGTCACTCGGCATCGGGTCCGCACAGCACCTCCACGCGGGGGTGGACCTGCAGCGCAGGGCGCCACGGTGGCCCCTGCACCCGTGCCGTGTCTTGGCAGCGGTAGGAGACCGCACAGCCCTGCCTTCAGCGGAGCAGTACCAGATCCCGCGCTGTGCGTCACCATGGGGGAACCCTGCAGCGCCAGCGTCCTCCCCCAGTGGAGCAGCACCAACTCCCGCACCGTGCCCCAGAGTGGAGGCGGACCCCCTGGCGCCGAGAGCTGTGGCGGCATGGGGTCCTGCCCCACGGTGCCAGCAGGAGGGAACCCCACAGCGCCGCCTCTAGTGCAGAAGCACCGGGTCCCACGCCGGGTCTTGGTGCAAGGGGACGGGGGGGGCCCTGCAGCTCTGAGTCCTGCGGCTGCACCAGGTCCTGTGCTGCACCTCAGAGCGGGACGGACCCTTCAGCGCTGAGTCCTGCGGGCACCAGGTCCCATGCTGCGCCTTGGTGCCAGGGGGGTGGAAGGGAGAGGCACCAGGTCCTGCGCCTGCCTTGGTGCCAGGGCGGACCCTTCGGTGCCGAGACCTTTCAACAACGACCAGGGGTCCCCCGGTGGCCGAGTCCTCTCTTCGGTGCTGAGCGCTTTCCCTCAGTGCTGAGTGCTCCACAGCAACCGAGGTCCCGCTGGGCGACTACTCGGTGCCAGGTCTGTCATGGGGGAGCGTCTTGCTCACCCCTGTTGCCATCCAGCGAGAGATTGCTTCCCCATACCGGGGGTCTCCACCACTCTTCGGGGAGACCCAAAGCGGGCTTGCCCTGGGGCACCGGCCTCCTCTTCCTCGGCGGAGGGAGGGAGCAGGGGGAGAGACGGAGGCAGCGTAAGCAGGCTGACAAGGCTCTTGCTGCCAAAAAGCCTCCGGTGCCAATGGCGTTGGCAGGGGCAGTCTCCCACTCCCAGGAGTCAGGGGTGGCTCCCTTCACGGGGATGCAGGCTCCAGTGAGGGCTCGATGGGCTGTGGCTGGTGCATCCCCGCACTCCACCCTGCCCGTGCCCACGGCCCAGGGGAGTGTCTGTGCTCCACGCACTGCTCTTCCTCTTCGGCACCAGGTGTGCTGCTCGGTGCCGAGTCAAGCCTGGCGCCGGCGGGGAAGGCTCGACGGTGCCACTTCCCCCCCCCACACACACACTTAAGGCACCGATGGGGGGGTGGGGTCTTAAATCCAGGTGGCCGGGACATGCCCGTCCACCTTAAGTCCCTCAGGGACTTCTATCTAACTAACTAACTAACTGCTTAACAGCTAACTACAGAGCTTTGACTAACAAGAACGCCTTACAAGCCTAGCGACAGGGCATGCCCCACCCCTGGACAAAAGTCCACCTGGGACTATCCCTACACTAACTACAACAATTAACAACTACTTCCTACTAACTAGGAACCTGAACAATTAACAGATTACTGAAGGGTTTGTAAAGCACTTGTGATGCAAGCAGAGCAGTTCCAGCAACCGTCACGGGCAGAAAAAAAGGAACTGAGGGGGTGTAGGATTGGCAGCGCCTCATATACCACGCAGCTTGTGCAGGGGACTCCAGGGAGCGCCAGAGGCAGTTCTACAGGTACTGCTGAAGGGAAAAAAGTTCCAGTAACTGTGCACAAAGGCGCGCACACACCTACAATGGAATCAACACGACCAAGCACTCAAAGAAGAACTTGGGCATAGTGAAGGACACCGGGCTGTATGCTGCATGTACTGTTTGGACTATGGGACATTTTTTTTATGATTTATGTGCATGGGACTTCTGCAATAAATGAACCCCACAAGGGCTGGTTGCTCTCAGAAAGACTGTCTAGACTGTAACTACAGAGTCTGCAGGGGGGAATCAGGCAGATGTGCCTGTCATGCTGCCGGAGAGAGCCACAGGCACAGGCTGCCCTATACAATGCTGAAAATACTTTACCTTTTACTAGTTGGGCTAATGGAGGTATCTCGGGGAATTAAGACCAACTTTTAAAGAAACTCCCAACTCTGATTGTTTAATTGCTATGCTTTCAACTCAAACAAAAAATATGCCTTCATCCAGTCTCCAGAACACAATTCCCATTGTTTTTCAATAAAATCGCAATTCCATCTACAAGGATGCAATATATATTCAACCTATTCGCATGTTTCTCTGACACCTATTTGCAATTTTTATTAATGGAGGTTAACTAGGGAAGTAAGTCTTTAATGCCAGAAGTCTTCCTTCACAGGACAGTCAAAACATCATTGCTCTAAGGGCTATAAAAAGAAATTCCAGTCTGGTATTATCTGAGGCAGAAAAACATCTTCCAGTTGGATTTTGAAGGATTCAGCTATCTGCTGCTACCACAAGTGAGAAGAAGAAAGGATGGCAGACAGTGAGAATGGGTGAAGACAATATTCCTGTTCATTCACAGGAATTATTAGCTGTATTAAAACGAGTTAGAACAGGAGAGATAGAAAGGGCAAATCTTATTAATACACCAGTATTTACTGGGACCAGCAAGCTGCAGTACGCTTTTTGCTAGCATGTTTTTAAATCAGAAAAAGAAATCACTTAAGCTTCATCTTTAAGTGCAAAACCAAACTGACCTGGCTCATACAGACTATTGGTTGAGATGGTGGAGGCAAGGTGTTCTCTGCTGTCATCAGCACTGTGCTGGATCCCACTATCATTGCTTCTTACTGATTTTAGGAAAAAAAAATATTAGAGATCATGCTACCAACATACCCACCTTTCACAGACAACATGAAAATAAAGCAAGCTCTTACACTTAGTCCTGAATTCATTACCAATTATTTTTAAGTGAACAATAGCAACTATTCAATATTTCTAACATTCAGAGAAGTAATCTGAAACTGCACTTTTGATCCAGACACTTACAGCGGGTTCAAGCCACAACCATTTATAAAAGGGAAGAGGTCAGGATAAGTCAAAAGCTTAAATTTTTCCATGGAAATATGAAGCAATGCAATAGCTTGAAGACAATGGACTACAGATCACACCACACAATGGACCACTAGGCAGATGCTGAACCCACCATGAGAGTAGTACTTACTACTACGCAGTTTTGAAGAGGTATCAAAGTAGGAGAAGAGTGAATCTAGCTCATCAGGACAGAACAGAGACTCCCGCCTCACCTCGTTGCTATTTACAGCAACCGCTGGGGACATGCAAGTTAGCAAAGCACCAAGCAGGCAGCAAGGAAGGGAAAGGGCAGGAGAAAGTTATTGGGAAAGTTGAGGAGGATAAAAATAGGGAGGAAAGACTGTGATTAGTACATTTCTGAGTTTAAGATTCTCCTCCCACTTATAATCATACATACTCCAGGGCAAGTCACATTAAAATATTGTTTTTCCTCTGTGCTTGCGAAATAGACTTTGAACAATGGAAACGCACAGTTCTGGTTTCTCTTTAGTGAGAAAAAATACCTGTACCATGTTTAAAAAGAACATGCTAATAGATACAAGGACAGTGGGATATAAATACCTTTGGGAGAAGCTGTGATTTGTTCACTTGCCAAAAGGAATTTTTCAGGGCTGCTGTGCCTCTTTTCCTCCTGACTTTGAGGCAGACCTTTTGTTCCAGGCTCGGGAGGAGATACCGAGGCAGGCTGTCTCTCCACAAATTTTCTTTCCACATATTTTGCTCTGATATATGCCTCTTTCTCCTGCCTAGCATATACAAAAATCAGTGAAGTTATAAGTTCCAGAGGGGTAGCTGTGTTAGTCTGTATATAGTAAAAACAACGAGAGTCCTGTAGCACTCTAAAGTCTAAAAAATTTAATTTCTGCAGGCATGAGCTTTATAACCCATTTTGTCAGATGCAATGAATAGAAATCAGATAGGGGGTGTAAATATATACATCCAAGGGGTAAGGAACAACAGTGGGGAGGGTAGCTGTTAGCAAAATCCGTTCAGTTAGAGTAGATAAGGCCTATTCACAACCATTGATTAGAAGATGAGACTGTGTCAACAATGACAATTACTTCTTGTAATGAGATAACCATTCCAAGTCCCTATTCAGACCCAGTTTGATAGTGTTAAATTTGCATATGAGTGCCAGCTCTGCAGTTTCTCACTGAAATCTGTTTTTGAAGTTTTTTTGTAGAAGTATAGCAACTTTCAAGTCAGCGACAGAGTATCCTGGGAGACAAATGCTTTCCAACTGGTTTATGGATATTACCATTTTTTAAGTCTGATCTGTGTCCATTTATTCTTTTGCATAGTGACAGTCTGCTTTGGCCAATGTACATGGAAGAAAGGCATTGCTGGCACATGATGGCATATATCACATTAGTAAATGTGCAGGTGAATGAGCTCCTGATGGTGTGGCTGATGTGGTTAGGCCCCGTGATGGTGTCACTACAGTCGATGTGCAGGCAGAGTTAGCAACGGGGTTTGTTGCAGGGATAGGGTCCTGGGTTAGTGTTCTTGTTGTATGGTGTACGGTTGCTGGAGAGTATCTGCTTCAGGTTGGGGGGCTGTCTGTAAGCAAGGATAGATCTGCCTCCCACGGCTTGAGTGAGGTGAGGGATTATCTGATAGAATAGGTTGTAGAGCCTTAATGATGTGTTGGAGAGATTTTAGTTGAGGGCTGTACGTGATGGCCAGTGGTGTTTTGTTTTCTTTGTCAGATCTGTTCTATAGTAGGTGACTTCTGAGTACCTGTCTGGCTCTGTCAGTTTGTTTCTTCACCTCCCCAGGTGGGTATTGTAGTTTTAAGAATGTATTATGGAGATCCTATAGGTGTGTGTCTCTGTTTGAGGGATCGGAGCAAATCCGTCTGTATCTTAGGGCTTGGCTATAGACAGTGGATTGTATAATGTGTCCAGGATGGAAGCTGGAGGCATGAAGATATGTATTGTGGTCAGTTGGTTTTCGGCATAGAGTGGTATTAATGTGACCATCCTTTATCTGTATTGTAGTGTCCAGGAAGTGGATTTCTTGCATGGACTGGTCCAGGCTGAGGTTGATGGTGGGGTGGAAATTATTGAAATCACGGTGGAATTCTTCGAGGGACTCTTTCTTGTGGGTCCAGATGATGAAAATGTCATCAGTGTAGTATAGGTAAAGGAGAAGTGCTGGGGGACGAGTTGTGAGGAAGCGGTTCTAGGTCAGCCATAAAAATGCTGGCACATTGTGCGGCCATGTGGGTGCCCAGGGCTGTGCCACTGACTTGAAGGCACAGATTGTCTCCAAATCTGAAGTAGTTGTGGGTCAGGACATGTAAAGTAGTCTTTTTTTATTTTTTTAAAGAAAACTGAAGACAATATTTTCCAGGTCTCTGAAATGCAAAATTCTTGAACAGATTTAAAGTTCACTTTGGAAGTAAGCCTGCTTGTGTTTCAGACCAAGAGAAGAATTTTTGAGAAAGTTGAATGAATGAACAAAAATGTTTTAAAGAAAACTGAGTTCAATATTTCCAATAGGTTACACTATAAAGATAGTGCATAATACTTTAGAAACACCTCTGTACTATATCTTTAGGTATGTAACAGCAACCTAACAGAATATTGTCCATTTAGATTTTTAAGTAAATAGAAATTTTATGCCAGTGACAGTTAAGAATCATCAGGACTGGACACGAGAGTGATGAATGATGCCAGGTGCAAGGTAGGCAATTGCTGCATAGAACCACAGAAGATGAAGGTTGGAAGAGACCTCAGAAGGTCACCTAATCCAATCCCCTGCCCAAAGCAGGACCAACCCCAACCAAACCATCCTAGCAAGAGTTTTGTCAAACCAGGCCTTAAAAACCTCAAAAGATGGAGATTCCACCACCTCCCTAGGTAACCCATTCCAGTGCTTTACCACTGAATAACACACACTGAAATGCTTTCCTCCCTGACCTCAGGGTATCACCACCAGGTACACAAAGCATGTGTGGAAGAGACAAACAGGTCATTTTATTTTTTCATCCACCTTTCAGGTGTGAGCCTGCCTGCCTCACACCTTGTGTGATTAGGGGGTGGGAGCACAAGATTTATGAGGCGAGGCTGAGGGAACTAGGCTTATTTAATCTGCAGAAGAGAAGAGTGAAGGGGATTTGATAGCGGCCTTCAACTACCTGAAAAGGGGGTCCAAGGAGGATGGAGCTAGGCTGTTCTCAATGGTAGCAGATGACAGAACAAGGAGCAATGGCCTCAAGTTGCAGTGGGGGAGGTCTAGGTTGGATATTAGCAAAAGTTTTTTCATTAGAAGGCTGGTGAAGCCCTGGAATGGGTTACCCTAGGGAGATGGTGGAATCTCCATTCTTAGAGGTTTTAAGGCCCAGCTTGACAAAGCCCTGGCCTGATTTACTTGAGGTTAGTCCTGCTTTGAACAGGGGGCTGGAGTAGATGACCTCCTGAGGTCCCTTCCAACCCTAATCTGTGATCCTGTACCAGTGGAAAGCAGACTTTCACTGCCTAGCCCCATTAAATACTGAGCTGCTGAATGGCAGCATAGAGAAATAGGTTGCTCGACAGGTGATTGCAGTAATCATGATGAAAGAGAAGCTGAAAGCCATTAGATGTTTAACCCTATGGAGCAATGGTGCAAAACAGGAACAAATCAGAAAGTCAGAGGCAAAATTCAGTTATTTGGATTAAGTGACAATGAGGGGAGTTTAAATGGAGAACATTTATAGCACTAATTAGAGGAAGATAAGTAAAACCAAACTTAAATCATTACCTTTGGCTTCCAGGTTGTGGCTTCTTAATTCCCATTCTTTCAACTTTTGCTTCATATATTCTATTGATGACATCATTCCCCAGTTCACACATAAGCTACAAGACAAGAAAATATAAGCACAACTATACAAGGCAGTATCTATTTGAGTGATATTTATATCTCAGCACCACCATAGTGTTTGTGCCTCTAAAGATCTTTCAGTTATTTGTTTGTTGACAAAACTTGTAAGGGACTATCAGTTTTATGAAGATGAAACAAGAGTGGTGATTAAGAAGGAACAGACATCCAAATGAGATGATGAAAAAATCATCTGGACTGCTTAATGGCAAGCACCAGAAAGCACTACTCTACCAAGCGATCAGCAGTTCTAATGTGTGCTTGTTCTGAAAAGTGATCTAAAAATGGCAGCACCTTCCTGCTCAACAGTTCTCCTTTCATTCATTCAGCCAGACCTGCATACTTGATTAACAAAAATACCTGGGTTTTACTCCTGTTAATTCTGCAGAGCTTGCATATGTCAGAGGCAGTGCACTGCAAGTTCTAGGCCCTCTCATGCATCCACAGAATCAGGTCCAATCACTCACACTTGTACAAAACCATTGATGATACGGGGCTGCACAGGTGTCACTGCAAGTAGAATCTCACTTTCAGAATTATTGGTGGTGCTGTGCCAGAAGGAAAGAACACAGCTTGACCCTGTGATCCTAGCTGGAGATTGCAAAGCTGGCATTCAGAAGTTTTTAATTGTAAAATGAACACATCTGAAGTGGAGACACAAACACAGTGAAATCCACCCCTTCAGCCTGCTGCAATTTTTACAGGGTCATTCTTTAGGAACAGAAAAGTAGTAAGGCCCAATACCTTGTGAACCATCACAGCTAGAAACAAATGCTTTGGACCAGGTTTCTAAATGTACAAATGTATAAAGCATTTTTTTTCTATTCATGCCACATGACATTGGATCTTAATAACA
>ML675649.1:905351-921087 GCA_007922155.1 Mesoclemmys tuberculata | reverse complement strand
ATACACATACCTACACAAACACACACACACGAAATCTAAAGCAATTGTAGTAAATGTCCTGAAAACATCAATATTCTATCCCAACCAAGGACTTGGAATCCCTTTTTTCAAATAGTATTGAACTTTAGTTTGTAACTCACACTTCATTAGTTATCGTGTGCTTACATCAGGTTGAAAATGTGGTGAATAAAAAAAAAAATGAGAATCTTCTTCCACTTTCCAAGGCTACTGGGTCCACTACTAATCGTTCAGTGCCAATTCATTTTTCCAAGCACTAGCTCTAAATCAACAATTAGACAAAAAATTCAATTCCTACTACAAACTATTACTATCATTTTTAAAAACTCTTTTCTCAGGATTACCATACCTTTAGAAGTTCAGGCTCCCATGTGTCTAGTGTTAAGGATCTAACTTTTGAAAAGTGGACTCCTAGACTCCTAAACAGAAAAAAACAACCTCACATTAATATATAACTACTGTATGCTAATATAGTGTCTTATGTTAGGCAGGCTTACTATTGCCTCTTGCAGATCAAGCTGTTCTCTTAATTCTCTATCCATGAAGGGGGTCTCTTTCATTTGGCAAGATTAAACACCTCATAATGAAGTAATGCCTTGGCATGCTGCATAAAATGAAGCAGGGGTGAAGGGTTTACCTACCTGTGTATCCCAGAACACTCAATGCACAGTGTGATTCCTAGGTTGATACTGGCCCATCGAGGATCTGCCAGGCCACAATCACAGCAGGTGATGTTTCCAGCAATACACTGAACGCGCTGTAGAGCACTTTCTCCTTTTAACAGCTTCTCTTTTGACTCACTGCCAGATTCAAGGTTTGCTGTAGAAGGGGTTGATTTCTTCTCTAGTTTCTAGAAGAAGGCAAAAAATGAAGAACTAGAGGCCCAGCAGTTTTCCTCCAGGGCCATAGCAAGGTTGCTTCCACATTTTTCAATAACCATTTTATTGCTACACAACTGAAAGGAAAGATGTGTAACTGCAAAAACATCCTTAACTTCCCAGGAGAAACCTGGGGCCTGAACATAGCAGTAGCCAGTTATGCTGGACATTTCAATCACAGGTATAAAAAAATGGAAGTTACCTACCTGTAACTGGAGGTTCTTCAAGACACGTGGTCCCCATCTGTGCACATGTGTTGCACATGCACCAGGGGCCTGAGATCAGAAAATCTAGCTTCTGTCAGTCTGCACCTGTACCCTGGGGCTCCTTGTGCTCAGAACCAAGGGTATAAAGGGAGACGTGGACAGCCTGCCTCTCCAATTCCTTCACTACTGTGAACCCAATCCAAAGCAGAGGGGCAAGAGAGCAGGTGGTGTATCCCAATACAGATAGGGATTGCATATCTCAAAGAACATCCAGTTACAAGTAACCAACCTTCATGTCTTCGAGTGCTGATCTTTGTATATCCCACACACAGGTGACTGGTAAGCAGTGGTCGAATAGGAGGGGAGCACAAGGATGCAGGTGGTAGAGACGTCCTTAACAGATGTTCTAAAAGCTGCATCTGCAGAAGAGGCTTGGACTAAAGCGTAATGCTTCATGAAAGTGTGCATGGAACCCCAGTTGCCACCTTAGAAATGTCCAACACAGGTACTTCCCGAAGAGAGACTTGTGCGGTCACTTGTGCCCTTCACTGTCTGGGGAGAGAGATGTGCTAACTGACATGAGAGGATACAGTCAGAAATCCACTTCCAGAGTCTCCAAGCAGGTATCACTTGTCCCTGTGCTCACTCTGTTATAGCAACAAAGAGTTAAGATGTTTTTCTAATTGGTTTCATTCTTTGCAGGCAGAACACCAAAGCTCATCTTATGTCGTGAGAGTGAAGCCTCCTCTCCTCACTGGAGTTATCAGCCTTTGGACAGAATACCAGTAAGTTGACTGATGAATTTATGTGGAACCCGGAAATTACCTTAGGGATGAATTTTGGGAGGCGGCAAAGGGATACTTTTCATAAAAAAAAGAAAAAAGTAACATATGGCAGGTCAGCCATGATGTCCCTCGCTCACTCTCCAGACTGATGTAATGGTGACAAGGAAGGTGACCTTTATAAACAGGTGTGACATCGAGCACATGCCCTGTGGTGCAAAAGCAGCCTAGTAAGCATTGAGAGAACAAGACTGAGATACCATTGAGGTGTTGGCTTCGCTACTGGTGGGAAGGTCCTGAAGAGATCCTAGTGAGCAATCTGGTTATTATGGGACAAATCAAAACAGAACAGCTCTCTACCTGAGGGTGCAAGGTATTGAGGGCTGCCAGGTGGACCCACAGCACACTAATAGGAAGACCCAACTTCTCAAGAGTGAGGAGATAGTCTAGAACAGCAGGAATAGCCGCTGGCTCTGGAGATAAATGATTTTGTCGTACACAGGTAGAGAAGTGCCTCCATTTATCTAGATATCATTTTCTGATGGAGTCTTGTCTGCTCTGATGAAGAATAGTTTGATGAACAGCCACTGAACACAAACACTCTAGATCTGATCCCCTTCCAGATAGTAGGCCATAAGGTGGAAACAATACAGGTTGGGATATCTGGTTCTGCCATTCTCTGGAGACAGCAGATCCAGGAAGGGCCAGATGGTGATGGAAGGATGGATAGACATTCACAGAAGTTTGGACATTAGAATTGCCTGAACTAGTTGAATCCCATAAGAATGACCTGCCGTTCGTCATGATGAATCTTCCACAGAACCTACAGCAGCAGCAAAATAGGGAGAAAAGCGTAACTCAGGTGGTCTGTCCAGGATCGTAAAAGCACATCACGCAGAAGCACTCTGACCCAGTGCTGCTCTAGAGTAGTATATGTTGAACTTTTTATTCAACACAGGTGATTAGGTCCCAGAATGGCTTTCCCCACTGAATGAAGATTTTTGCTTAGCACTGAATTGTGTATCTCCCACTCCCGGCTGTTGGAGAAGAGTCTGCTGAGATTATCTGCCAGTGAGTTTTGCACACCTAGGAGGTACATCGCCAAGAGTGATGCGGATCCATAGACACCACCACTTTTTTAACTGGACTCCCTCTATGCAGAAAAGAGAAGATTTTGCTCTTTCTTGTTTGTTTATATAGAGAACTGTTGTCATATTGTCCGACATTATCCATATAAGTGTGAGGAATGTACTTCAGGCCCGTCTGACTGCTCTTATTCCAGACAGTTCACATACCTTGTGTTGTGTGGTAGCCCATGTGGACTCCCCAGGCTATGAGGGATGTGTCCGTGATAATGGTAGTGTCAGGTATGGAAGGAAGGAAAGGGACGCCAGTGCACGCTTGCTCTGGGTTCATCCACCAGGTGAGGGAAGCCCTACACTGGCACAAATTGTCACTTTCATATGCATGCTCTCTCTCTCTGGCAAGCAAATATACCAAAGCCAGGCCTGTGGATATGGAGGTGAAGCCTGGCAAATGGTGTTACGTAAGTACAAACGGCCATGTGGGCTAGTATGGAAAGAGAGATCTTGACTGTAATTAGAGGTCTGCAAGTGACTTGTCTAATCAGGCTGCTTTTGGCTTGGAATCTATCCATAGGGAAGTATGCCCTTAATGAGGTTGAGTCTATGGTCTGCATGGAAGTCAGTAGGCACACGTCCCCATACAGGACATCTGGAGAGCCGCTACGTGGTCCTCAGTGCATACCTTTAAGTCCCATTATGACATCACGCAGAAGTCCAGGACACCGCCGGGTTTGGCAGGGCAGTGTTGCAGAGGGCATGTCTGAAAACTCCTACCCACTTCCATGATACAGCTGGTAATTCATCTAACTGGGAACAGATATGAGCAAGCACTCGAAGGAAATCGAAAGAATGGCTCCTATATACAGGCATATTCACACATCACTTCAGAGGGCGCTAGAGCTAGCCTTATGGGTACCACTAGGGGAAAAACATCCGGCACCGGTGCATGTGGTGCACAAACACCCAATTGGGAATTTACAAAAGCAAGCACTCGAAGAAGAACCCTTGTTTACAACCTCTGTGACCCACCAGTTCAAGGTCATCTTCACGCAGACTTCTTTGAAACAATAAAGGAGGATGCCAAACAGAAACCAAGGGGATGGATCCACAGGTGATCAGCTGAGTTCTCAAGTGCCCCATCAAAACGGCTTCCTTCGTGTTTGTCTCTGCTGCAGGGACGTCAAGGATGAGACTGACAAGCATTGCTGGTAGACAAAATGTCAGTAGTTCTCAGAGCCGTGGTTGGAATTGTCGGTAGAACTGGTATCTGAATAAGGACCGAGGTCTCTGTTGTTGTTGGTATAATTTGTTGTTGGTATATCCCTGGGAGCCGGGACACATGCTGGTGCTCTGAAAGGTGGCTGAGGCCACCCTGCCCCTTATTCTCTCGTCTATGGTGGCAACAGAGCCATACCTGTGCTGTAGGAGACCTCAACAGACACTGCTATCCAAAATAATCCAATCTGTGCGCATGGGGTGCATGCCCTCAGCAGTGACATCTGTGCAGAGAATCACTCAAAGCAACCATCAGAATAACCTTTGCTAGATGAGAGTTCATTCAGTAGACACAGATCAGAGGAGACCTCACAAAAACAATGAACTTTCCTCTGCAGCTCTCACTTGAAGAGAAAAGGATCAGAAACGGGTTACTGTGTTACTGGATCCTGAGAGGGAAAATGTACTTGCCTCGGATTCATCCCCTTTCTCTCTATACGCTGTAGCAATACTGGTCTGAACGGCCTTAATCCATGCCTGTCGCAGCTTGTCAGAGTCAGCCTGGAGCATACAGCTTCTGTGAGAAATGAGAGACAGACTGAGATTCAAGCAAACTGACCAGCTAGCTTAAAGAACAGACAGACTCATTAAAAGCCAGACTCTTAAGCAAGTTTAGAGTTAGCAACTTCAACACATCATTCTAGAAAAGCTACACCGCATAGTTACTATTATTGTTTACAGCTGACAGTCCTCGGCCCTTTATAAACATTGAATGAAGACATTCCCTGCCCCAAAGATAGCTCAGATCTGAATGATAGACTCCTAGGAAACCCAATGGATGGTTTAATTTGCTATTCAATTTCTGTGGGGTTGGTAATCCTCAGGTTTCCTCACCTCCCATTCACCTGCATCAGTCTTAGAAAAGGCAGAGTTCTGCTGCCTAACATATGGGACTGAATACAAAGGAAGGAGACTTCAGGGATTTAAAGAGGAGAAAATTGCAGCCCACACTAACATTCAGGGAAAACATGTCACCAAGCATAAAACTGAAGAGCTGAGCAAGTGTAGACAGGCAGAAGCCAAATGAAGGTGGAACTGGGCCACAGGACAGAGGGTGCAAGAGCAAGAAACAGACAAATTACAAGATGAGAAGAGAATAATCAGGTATAAAACATCAGGTGGAGACAGTCAGAACCCCATCCTCCACGCTCCACCAAGAGCAGCAGGCTTATTCCACAGGACACTAATCTGACATGCATGCCCATTTCTTGCACATGCAGAGCTGCCTTTCCTTTCTAAGCACACCTGGCAGTATTTCATATACACGGTGCTACTTGAGATAGTATTGACGTTTAAAAAGTTCTATATGTTCCTTTCATTCAGTGGGACCTGAACTGTAATTACCATTGCAGAAGCAACTATTTAATCTATGTTGTGTTTTATTCCTGAATTTAGAAATTGTCTCAAGTAATTGGGAGCCATTTTCTGTACGACTGAGAAGCAGCCTGACAGTACTGCCTGCCATTGATGCATACAGCAGCAGTCTGCCTACCAACTGTGCTATATAGAGCAGAAGGATGCACATTACGAGTGCAAAAAGCAGACCGAACAGTCACTACTGCTCCCAGAACACCACGTGTGCCAGGTCCCAGAATTCAGAGAACACAAAACTGTTCAGATTCTTTTCCCATTGTGACCACTCCCAAAAAGATGGCCTCCTGGTGTTAAGTCTGAAACTGAAATGTAAAACTATGTTATATATGAACATTAAAAAAAATTACCCCTTACTTTGTTGGAGAGACCACCTCAAAGCAGAAACGTCTTTCTATGTCTTCACAATGCTTAACGGTACAAAGCCGTAAATCTTCAACCACCACTGTGGGATTATCCTAGAAATAGGTAAAATGAACAAAACAAGTCAAGTTTATGGAGAGGGGAGAAATATACTGAAGCCACTGCTAGTCGGACCCACTTTCCAATTTTTGCCATTTCATCAAAACAGATTTATATGGATATCACATGCAGAGTTAAACGTTAATGTGTACGAAAATTTCATACAGACTTTGGAAAAAGGCCCCTTTCCCTATAAAATTGATTAGGTGATTGTCAGCTGAAATGTAAACAGCAGTGACTCAACTGGGTACCACCAGTTTTTCTGAGAAAATTAGCTTGCAAATCAGATAGAAAGAGGTCACAATTAAATATGCCCATGTTTCACTGCAAGATTAAAACCGGAGGTTAGGTTGAGGCTGCTTTAAAAATTTGGTCCATAAAAAAAATTGATGCTAGTTTAAGGGGCTTTTGTTAAAGCAGGGGTGTCAAAGTCATCTGGCCACAAGGGCAATTTAAGACTAAATTGTTCACTTGGCAGACCACTGTAAAAAAAAATATATATATAGTAAAGGGGCAACAGTTTGATTGGTAGCATGTTTGGCTTGGCTTTGAGTAGGTGCTTTTATGAGGCAATCATCCAAATGGGGAAGATGGAGACTCCCTGCATCCTAATAAATGTGCCACCACAACAGCAAGTACTTTGGAAAACACCCTTGGTACTGTAAAACTCTGTATTGGTAGTGGTTTCCTTAGACCATGAACCTTAGGATGCGCCTGTGTGCCACATGTATAGTAATATGAAAATACACATCCCGGAGGTCGAGGGCTGAGAACCAGTCCCCTCTTTGTAGTGCCTGTATTATCATTAGGATGACCATTTTGAATGTTTGCTGTCTCACAAATTTGTTCAATGCCCTGAGGTCTAATATGGGTCTCCATCCCCTACTCTTTTTCTGTACCACAAATCATTGGAATAGAACCCCAACCCTACGTGCTGAGGTGGTACATGTTCTATTGCCCCTATTTGAAGAAGATAGTCTATTTCTTATAGCTATACAGGCACGTGAGCTGGGTCCCTGAGAAGGGACAGAGAAGGGTAATTGGTGGGGGAATGGATAGGAATGGGATGGTATACCCAAATTAGAATATTTCCAAAACCCATTTGTCTGTTGTTATTGATAACCAGATGGGGCAGAACAGTCTCAGGCAAAATTCAAAGTTTTCCCTTAAAGAGGTTGACACCGCATGGCATTTGGGGCTTCTCAGACCCTTGACCAAGTCCTCAAAACTGTTGTTTGGACTGCATAGATTGAAAGGTGGTGGATGATTGCTGAAGATGTCTACGGCGTAGTGATCTTTGTTTCCTTTGGGGTTCATATTACCTATACTGTGGTTGAAAGGGATATCTATGAGGATAAGGCTGAAACCTGTGCCATTTCCTTCTTGTTCCAGGTGTAAAAATGCCTAGTGTCCTAAGGGTTGCCCTGGAGTCTTTCATAGAGTGCAGGACTTAATGGTCTTTTTGGCGAACAGCTGCATTTTATCAAAGGGGAGGTCCCTTATTTTAGTTTGCAGTTCCCTAGGAAAACCTGCACAGTGAAGCCAGGAAACTCTATGCGTGACAATGGCTGTGGCCATTATTTTAGACCTGGTATCAGCCACATTTAGGGCCACCTGCAGAGATGTTTGAGCTTCAAGTTGCCCCTCATTAATGAGTTTCTTTTATTGGTCTCTCGGATTCTGGGATGTCACTGATGAGTTGGGATAACTTTTCATAGATATAGTGATCGTAGTTCAACAACGCTGTGTAATTAGAGACCCTCATTAATGAAGTAGGACGACGAATATACTTTCCTGCCCAAGTCATTTCCAATCTTTGTCATGTGGCATTGATTTATAATTAGTCTGCTTCCCTTTCTGGTTGGCTGCACCTACAACTAGTGAATTTGGCTGGAATATAATATTTTCTATCATTCCTCTTGTTGGTTGGAGGGATGGTTGCTGGCGTCATTCATATAGTATTAGCTGGCTCCATCAAAACCTCATCCATCAAGAGGGCAATTTTTTTTTTTAGGAGTTTACTGTGTGTAAGATCTTTAGCAGCTTATGGTATGACTGTCACTTCCTCCAGCAGGATCTCTAAATCCTGAGCAACACTCTTGAAGAGGTCATTAAATTTTTTGGGATCGTCTACAACAGCCAGTGCAGATGGAATGATTGCTTCATCAGGTGAAGACGATGACTCTTGTGGGTGGGGATGTCCCGATTCATAAAGGAGGTCTCTGCCTCAGTTTCTCTACCCTCCTCAGCTACTGAACCTGAGGCTGATGGCCTCACAGATTTTATTGTGCTCACACGGGAGCTGGTAGGTCTTTGATATCGTCTAGAGTGGAAGGAACATGCATCCCAGTTGTGCCACTGCATGTAGTATGGCATCAGAGGAGCAAACCATGGTGGGCCATAATAAGAATATGGCTTGTGTCCTCTATAATGGGCATAATCACTGGGCTCTATTGAAGGTCTGATGGGGGAGGAGTGCTCAGATGAGAATTGAGCTTCCTGTGCAGTGCTATCACCAGCACTGAAGGAACATATAATTGAGAACGCCTCTGTATGGCGTTCCCATACAAACTGTATGGGAGAGCCAGTGGTGTCGTCAGATCTTGAGGATGAGGTGTGAACTGGTTGAACATTGTACTGTTTGCACCTTCTTTTGCCCAATGGTGCCGAAGTCAGTGCCATGGTCTCAATCAGCTCCACTATAGTAGTCGGTGCCGAGACCGATGAAGTGCGAGAAGCTGGCGGTGCGGTCGGTGCATCACTAGGGGTTGGGGCCACTCTTGATGCGTTGGTGGCCACCAGTGCCGTGATCGGCATAGTCTCTATGGTCGGTACTGTGGTCAATCTTGGTGCCGGCGTAGGTGCCATAATTTCTCTCGGCACCAAACTCTTCTTAGGTGCCACTGGGCATGACAGTGCCATAGTGACCAGTGATGGTTGGTCAGCCTGTTTCTGCACTGTATTTTCATAAAGTGACGTGCCAGAGGAGGAAAGCTTTCTAAAGTCACTCGACTTCTGACCAGGATGTTTAGAGTCCTTAGAAGGCACTGGTCCTACTGTACCTGAAGATTCCTTTGCCTCTTTGGTACTTTGTTCAGGGGCAGCCTCCTAGGAGAATGCTTCCTAAAGGTAGGAGATGAAGCCCTCTTTTTCGGTGAGCGTTCTGTGTCAGGGTTGTCCATCCTGGGTCAGACGAGGGTCAGAGGGATTTTTTCACCAAGATTAATTTCAGTCTCAGGTCTCTGCCCTTCCTGGCCTTTGCTTTGAAGTTTTTCAATGCGTGCACTTTTGAGATACGTGGCTTTTGCCCAACCACTACACAGAGTGTCCATCTGACACTGGCATCACCTGCCTACAGGAGGTGCATCTGAAAACCAGGGGAACCTGGCATCTCTTATTCCTACCATCTCCGCTACTTGGAGAAAAGAAAAATAAAATAAACGTGAATTATTCTTTTTAGTTACTAACCGACTAAAGCAGACTTAACTACGACTAAACTAATCTAATAACTAACTATGTTTTCTAAGGACGAGTAAAGTTCGACTGCTAACAAGTGCTCTATCTCGGACTGTGGACGGTTGAGAAGGAACGGAGGGGCTCGGGTCACGCATGCGCTAGAAAAGGCACCAACAGAGCTGCAAGTCGACAGCCGTGTGCATGTGGCCTGAGTGAATACTGATGAGAAGATCTCCGATCAAAGATGCGGGACCCGATAACACCTAACGAGGAGCATCCACATGGACATCACTTGAAGAAGAATATTTGTTATGAGTTTTACAGTGTGATAGTGGCAAAATAATAGTAATACTTCTATACAAAAAAGTGGTCATGAAACAGTTAGTATTGCCACACACTCCCATACCTGACAACAGCCTCCCCTCCCCCCAAAAGAAATAAAAATTAAGCCACCTAATCGGTACATTCCTTCTTCCCCACCCCCCATAAGCACATATCATATGATCACCACAACTACCATGACCACAGACCATGCACCACACCTAGGTGCTGGCCACAAGCCACTGGATTGGATGGACCTCAGTTCTGATCCAATATGGCAATTCTTAACTTGTACTCTGTCCCACTTTTGCCCTTCTGTGGGCAATCCTTTATTAGACTCATTTTCCCCAGCACTAGTAACTGTGGGTTTTTGGTGTAGAAATTGGTTGTGTTGGGAGTAGGTAGTTTGCTACCGGCATATTTTTGTTGAAGGGGATGAAGAAGGCTGGCCTCACTGGGCTGCAGGGGGGCCCAGATTTAAAGATGCTCTGCATGATCTGTGGTATTTGGTAGCTGTGATAATAGAAGTTACGTGTTTGTGGTTAGAAGAGAAGAGGAGTTGTATATTAAGCAGCTTAACTTTTCACATCCTTGATTTTTCGGTTTTTGTCAAGCAACCCTATGTGCTTCATAACAAAGTTTTCATATATTAGGCTTCTAGACTTTTTAAAAATTGGGATAGGAGTTGGAAAAGTGGGAGGGGACAGACCTGTAGGGATAGAAATGTAGCTATTGATGGAGCAGCATAGGATACTTTGTCTATCAGCAGCTGCACATGAGCCCTCATCTACCTTCTCTTGTCAGATAAAATCTGACCAAAGTGTAGTTTTTGACAGAAATTTTTATTTTGACCAGCCCACCTGCACCTCCCAATAAACCAACCAGGCTTGCATGTTCCTAGCCCCAATTAGGGGTATGTGCATACACAGATGTTCAGTTATATAATGAATATTACTTAAAAAAAAAAAAAAAAAACACTATCCATTACACCAGATTTGCCCAGGAGCCACATCTCTGCAAAGTTCTACAAACACAAACCATGTTTTTAAAAGCAGTATCAGCCAACAATGAAAAGCAAAACTCCTAGTGACAAATTTAAACTAAAGCCCAAATTAAAAGACTTATTACAAATTTCTGAATGACAGTGAGACAAAAACTGTACAGAAAATCCAAAGGGCATAAAAACTGATCCTATATGAAATTTCACAGCAATCTGCCCCCTATTTTCAGAGAAAATCATGAGTTTATGCTCATTTTATAATGCAGCCCTACCTATGGAATCACTATCTGGAGCCTCAATGACGACAATGCACACTTACAAATCACCTATCATTCAAGATCTCAGAGATTTGCAAAGCTGACATTGCCCCCATTTTATAGGTGGGAAAACTGAAGCAGGGAAATTAAGTGGGTTTATTGAGGTCATCTTGCAAGTAACTTGCTGCATCACTCAACTCTCATCAGTCTGTTCTAATGAACAGACCACCCTAATTCCCATCCATGACATTCTTGGTTATTGGAAGTATAGAACCTACCTTAAATTTTTTCTGGTAAACAAGCTGATTATTCTGTATCGAAAACCAGCGTCTATATAAATAAAAAGACATCCAAACATTAAACTGATTTCATAGTGCTTACTGATTGTAATAGACGAACATATCATTTATGAAGATGCACTGAATAAAAAAGTTCACAAAAGTTATGTCTCGGTAAGTCTTGACAAGCACAAGGATGTGCTTTCATCAGAATGACGACAAAAGGAAAAGCAAAGACAAAACAAAAGAAATAAAGCAAGGTTCACATAAATTAAATCTTAAACAGGTGCATTCATATTATCACTATGTTAGTTAGCTATTCATTCCAAAACATTTACATTCCAATGTATGATCACTTCTACATTTTTATGGCAAGCTTAATGTTTAAAATTGTTATTTAACCACATTTTAATTTGTTTCCCTATAATATTTAAACTATGGAGTGGCTGGAAGTTGAGAGACTAGACAATTCAGACTGAAAATATGGTGTGAATTTTTAACATTGAGGGTAATTAAGCATTGGAACAACGTACCAAGGGAACTGTGGTGAACTTTCCATTATTGGCAATTTTAAAACCAAGGATCAACATTTCTCTAAAAGATCTAATTTAGTTCACACAGGGAACCATTTCAGAGAAGTGTTATGCAGGAGGTTAGACTAGGTGATCACCATGGTCACCTCTGGCCTTAGAGTCTATGGATTCTTGACTCATCAAATATTTTTAAAAAGAGTTTTTAGAAAATAATTCATTAGCTGGCTAAAACTAGTAACTGGCTAAAAATTATAGAAAAACAAAAAACCAAAACTAACTCAGTACTATAGTCAAGGTTGGGCATACAAAGTTGTTTGATCAAGATTTATTTTAATACAAGCCTGTTTTGTATCTTATATTAAAGCCCTTTATCGCCAACACATGCTCTTACAGCATGTCACTTACTTTGTGCTGCCTATTAAGATGAGAAATGTTATGTAACGTACCCATCAAAACATTTAGTCACATTATCCATCACATTGTTTAATATATAACTGTACTTCACTAGAAATAGTAATAAAATGCCCTATTTATTCAACGGCCACAAGCCATTCATGAAAGGAAGCACAAAAAATGCTTAAGGAAGAACAAAGGGAAAATAAGGTATAAAAAAATAGACTTATGCCAGGAAATTTTATTGTAAAATAGTTAGTGCTTAGCTTGTAGACAGATGAGATTCTACCTTTTAACAATTATATTTCCAAACGTTGAAAGAAAATATTTAGTTTCTAAAAGCAAGGTCTCCATTTATAAAATTATAAAGGTTAATTCTAAATGTGATTGATATACTTAGATCAAATATGGAAAAGAATTCACCATATTTCAAGTTATTAATTACAGTATATTTCTGTCACTGAAACTTAAAAGGTATCACCTTTACCATCTAAAAGGAATGTATTAATCAAGCATGTAACCCAACCATGGTGGTGCAGATTATTTCTAAGTAAAGACATGGATAATTCAGCTACAAAGCAGGCTGGAAAAGGAAGATAAACTCAGGCTTATTCTTTGCCTTTGTACATACAACCAGTTAGAAACATGAAAAGCAACACCTACAAGGCAAAGGAAAGTGCAGCCCTGCCACAAGAGATAACATGCAATGGAGAAAATCTCTAGTAATCACCATTAAGTAAGTGTGGTGAGCTGTATGAATCCAACACACTCTACTTGTACACTTAACATTTATTGAATCTCTACCTTGAATAAACTCCAATATGTCAGCCATGTGACAATATAAATGTATAGTATGTTTATGACACTTCTGAAGTCTTTTCTAGGAGGTTTTCATACTGCTCTATTTACAAAATAAATCAATTTAAGGAAGCCTATTCATTTAAACTTAGAGGTGGGGGGGAAAATTTACTGAAAGTTTAACCCTTTATTTGGTACATAGTATAAATATGCTATAGCTAAAAGTACTCAATAACTTCTGATTTTACTTTAGCCACAGAGCCACGCCAAATCTGTGTGCGCATGTATTAGTGTTGTCGCATCTTTTGAAAAGTGACAGCTACAGATTACAGTGCAGTAAGGTCACTAGCAGCACCACCATGATTTCATCATTAAAAAACATCAAGATTTTTTTAGGCCCAAATTTTGGTCTTTCTGAAAATGGCTCAAATCTGAGTAGGGAAATTCTCTGTTTTCTAAACAGCTGAGAAGACAAAACTCTGAACCAAACGCTCCTGGGGCCTAGCACCTCGTGCTGCTTTTCCTACATTACCGGGATACAGCTTCCCTACTGCGTCCTAGGGATTGTCTGTACATGTTCGGGAGAGTAGATGTGTCATAAGTGCTGAATATCATCAAGAATTTGGTTTAAAGACACCATTCTATTACCAGAAATAAGGAGGGAAGGGATATTTTGGGGGGCCTACAAAATTAGTTTTGCTCCTGCTGATGCTGCAGTAGCACATAAGAAAGACTGGGCTGGTCCACACAGCAGATATTTTGATATTAAATGCTTCTATAGCATTCAAAGTTGCTGTTAAACAAAATAGTTAATTTCACTTCAATGTTATCCAAAAGGAAAAATAAAATTAACATTTGCCTGTCAGAAAAGAACAAAAATCAGTAGAGTATTTTCAAGCTTCTAAGAAATACAAGAGAGTAAAAATATAAGAGCAATAAGAAAAGAATACTTAAAAAGTGACTTGTGTCTACATAAAACTTAAATCAGCGTTTATTCATTTTCAAGAGGGATTCATGTTTGACAGCCACGCAGCAGACTCAAATCATCTAGATCTAGAGAATTAAACACAGAAGCACTGAAATCAGTATCAAAATGCCCACTGAATTGAATGAGAGCAAGACAGCTTTTAATTTATATTCTGGAAAAGTCTGACAATGGAGACTAAGTTTATGGGGTTTTTTAAACTCCTCTGTGGCTATAAATACATAAATCCTTCTTATCAACTTCAAAGGTGTTGAGCAGCAGGTATGCTATCATTTCATGCAAAACCCTTCTGTTTCCTTTGACTGAGACACTTTATATCCATTGCAAGTAATCAAAATGAAATGCAGGGTTAATGATGAGCTTTTACGTGCCAAGGAATATTGGGAAGGTATAAAAAGCTGATAGGTACCTGATGTGATCTGGCTTTTTCCTGTCATGTGAAAAAATGGGGTAGGATTAAAACATAAGGGAAAGGAGGAAAAGGAATGAAAATGCAAAATGAGCAAAATAAGTGAAGAATTAGCATGATATGAAAACATAGGAGAATTAAAGGATAAAGCTTACAGTGCCCATTCTGACAAACTGCTGAGAATATATACGGTATTACTTCCTAAGGGGGTTGTTTCCACATAACACACTCACATATGCACCATTGATAAAGAGCGAAGGTATTTTTGTAAAATACTGAATTTCCAGGAACCCAAGTAATTTGCCATAGATTGCTTCACACTGAGAACTGGATGTGGTTTCACTTCATGAACCACTGAGGAGACGCTTGTAAATTACACATGTGCATCTCTTAGTACAGGTGCCTATAACACTTACTTCAGCAATAATCTGCATACCCCCTTGCAAGCTTCCCATTATAAAGATATTACATTTTAGCTCCCATCATGACTGAAGTCTATTGCCACATATATGATGCTCTCACAGCAAGTAGTATACAAGATTTAATAATAATGCTACCACTGGATACCACCCCTACTCGCCCCAAACACACACTTGCAGAACATACAGTTACACAAAATGTAAATAAATGGAAGAACATTCAATATGACAAATGATAACGTTAAAAGGATATCACAGAATTGTTTTGTCTTGATCAATAAAATAAAGTTACAAAGGAACAATGTCACATTGTGTAGTTTCCAGTGAGTCTTATTTGTGTGTTTTATACACTGAAGTCATGCATGATCATCAGTATTTGTCAGCTAGCACTGCACTGATTTGCTCCACACCAAATGAAAACTTAGAATAGTGTTTGCTTGTCTTTACATTTTCACTTTACCCAGGCTGTATTCCTTTTTGGCCACTGTATTAAAGTAAAGAAAACAGAAATCCTGTACCAACATCTCCTGGCAGAAACCTATCACCTCCATCACCACTAGAAATAAAACTGAATGGCTGTCAATTAAACAACAGGTCCTTGACACCTAGGTAGCATCAAAGACACCTGCTTTGACAAAGTACTTTCAGCATGCTTGAAGTCAGCTGCCTCAGCTTTTGGTTGTCTACAAAAAAGACTATGAGCAAGACAGGAGGTCAAGCTGTTGTGCTTCCTTATCTTCTATAAGATCTTGTTAAGAAACCTACCCCCTTTATCATTATCATATCCAAAAACTTAACTGTTTGCAACAC